>CM076573.1:392912407-393041759 GCA_034641835.2 Pinus albicaulis
AGCAATAGATAGAGTATCGACGTCCATTGTTCCAATTCTGACGCAATGTGGTTCAACGTTTTGGACGTCGGCATTTATTTACTTCTGCAATTGCAAAGCAAAAGCAGTTTCAAAGGCTACTTGGCTAATCTTCAGGCTCCGTCTATAGTTTATAAAATAAACAATAGTAACAATGAAATTATTCAGGTCCCCAGTGGAGTCGCCACTATGTTATCACTCAGATTTTCCTTGAAGTTGTTGAAAGAGGAAAGGGGTCCGAGGTAACCACAAACCAATCTTTTAGGTACAGAATCTAGCCAATATGTACCCAGAGAGGGCTCTCTCTATAAAATTTAGCTTTGTTTTAGAAAATTTAGGCTAGTTATAAAGTCCAGGGGTTTTATTTGAATTTGGGTGGTGGAATTCGATAGCTAAGGGTAATATTGAGTAATTCAGGCCATTGGGCATTGGAGTCAAAAAAAATGGCTTCACTGGATTAAGTTTATCAACGAAAGATGGTTTTACAGGGCAAGATAGTCAAACATGGAAACAATTATAAATCTTAAAAGAATGAAATGGATTTAAAATGGATGAAAGGCAATTAAGAATCTTTCAACACATTCAAAGAGAGAAAAATGAGTGATTATCAATAAAGAGAATTTAAGTATTCTTTACTAAATAATCAAAATGCTTAAACTAGTAAAACAGGAGCAATTAAGAATTCATTGTTTATAACTAGTTTAGAAGAAAACATTTAGAATAATAATGATTAAAACCAGATTACACTTAAGTACCTTCTGATTTACTACTTTTCATTAATTATTCAGAAATGAAACACAGTGATATAATAAACAGATATAAAAACTTAAAACACGGGATAGAAATGACTTATTGATCTGTAGTTTGACACATGAATCCTGTAAAAAGTCTCTAGCATCAATTCATCATCTAGCAAGCCACAAATAAATTTCTCCAACAACACTTTATTCCGAAAAAGTCAATGTTACTGCAAAGTATATGAATCCACACTTACTACTCCAATTGATGGAGTATTTATACAAAAAATCATACAAAATATCTCATAACAAATTGAGATATTATCTAGGATAACTAATAAGTATTTTACAACAATATAGAGACAGATGGTCTCGTAGATAAGAAAAATGATAACTGATGTTGTGTTGTTTCCTTCTTTTAAGAATGCGCTGGAGGCAGGCCCTATATCTTGGCTTACTGCTGTCCTCTTCAGTAATTTTATGTTGATTATCTCGTTTCACTGATACTCTTTAACTGCTCTGATACTCTTTGACCTTTGTTCATCCTTTTATCCTTTTTATCATGATATACTGTGGTAAATAGGAAAAAATTTATGTAAGGATAATTTTTTACAAAAGTTCCATCATTTCTTCCCACCATTGAACTTCTGGCACTCTGGTCCTTTGCAACTTTCTTAGTCTTTCATCAGCCTCAGTATATCTGAAGAAATTAGGCTGATTTGGGAAAAAATGATTTACTTCATGCTCAAGATAAAATAAATTCTCCAATCTGTCATGAAGGTTTTTCCCTGTAGGCAATGTTGCTGTTGATGAACTAGTTGAAGAACTAGCTTAATTATCAGCATATTTGTCCAATTTTTCAACATAACTATCAAGGTCCATTAGCTTACCTTCTGCAACTATAGGACTGGGAAATCCTCTATTTAACAAAATATTCAATCTTTCTCTGAAGGCAATGATTTCTTCTTGCATATCTGAGCACCTTCATTCTAAATTTTGTACCAGAGTTCTTTTAGTAAAAACTCTCTTTATTTCCAGAATTGTTCCGGTCCTGTCCTGAATACCAATTTCTGCAAGTTGATTCTTAGTCTGAGTATTCAAAAAATGTAGAAGTCTATTGGCCTCTTCTGGCATATTTCCCAACTCTTGTCTTGATCTCTCAATCTCATCCAGAGCCAATTTAACTAAGTTATTCTGTTCATCCATTATTTGAATTGAGGACCAAACATCCTTTATTGATTGAATGATACTATCCCAAAGAATTTCATTTATTTCTTCTAAATGTTTCTCCAATGTGAGATCCTTTTCCAATGCTTTGACTGTTTTTTCTAATTTGTTGACTTCTCTTGTTTTATCAGCAACACTCATTTTTGAAAGATCATATTTATGTTCTAGAGTGGCCAATTGTTCCTTTGTTTTGTGAAGCTCTATGGCCTGAATGTTCATATCTTCCATTGACTTTGTTAATTCATCAGTGTTCAAATTTGCGGTGTTGCTCTGTGACAATTCTGCTGGCTGACCTGTTGTTGCTGTACCTGTCACTACTCCTGCTGTAGATACTAGAATATTTGCCTGCTTATCTTTTAATGCATTCTCAAGCTCTTTTTCAGTTGCAGTAAGTTGCTCATTCAATTTTAAGAGAAAATCCATTAGTTCTTCCTCAGAATTTTGTTTGATGATTTCTGCATTCTGTGGATGTCTTGAGGCCAATAACTTTAATTGTTTTCTCAGAGCTGCAATATCATCATCTTTTCTCTTGATCAAAGCTTCAATACCTTTCACATCTTTAGGATTATGACCCAAACCAATGATTATTTCCTCTAAAGTTTTGATTCTATTATCCTTAGCCTGGGAGGAGGCTTTTCAAGCTGCAACTGTGTATTAGAATTATCCAAAGAATCCTGCAAATTATGGGTCATCATTGATTTATCTGTCAGAGTAGAATAAATCATCTCACCTGTTTGCTTGTGTAGCTCAATTTGATCTAAAGGATGGATATCCTTTACTAAGACTTCAAAATTAGTCCTAACGTAATCTGCAGCTGTCTGAGGCTGCCGCACCTTGGTCTTCAAATGGCTCATTAACATCTTACCCTGTTGGATGTCATAAGCTGACATCAATCTTTCTTGATTTTTCGGAGCCATCTTCAAATATTGGTTGTACACTTGAAGTCTAAGTGGATCGTTCCTGGCCTTTATATTGATGAATGTTCTTTTGATGTCCCAGGCAGTTTTTACTGGAGGTTTTAAAGAAGATATTTCTGCACTTTGTTTCCTCTGTGTTTCCTGTTTTTGAAAATTAGTGGATGTCCCACTACCTGTACCTGTTTCCTGACTGTCTTCTCTTCCCTAGCTGTCAGGTATTTCCTGAAATGATTCATCTTCTGGAATGGGAGTTAATTTCTGCCTTTTAACATCTTGTTGTTTAGAAGAGCCACCAATAGGAGTAGTTGTTTCAGCCTCTCTCTTTTTTCCCTTTTCTATATTCATAGGAGTTTGTAAAATAGAAATTTCTGGCTCACTAATCTGAGTAGGAGGAATTTGTCCTTGACCTTGTTCTTTAGAAGTCTTTGGTTGCTCTGTCATTATGAATTTTTCAATTATTTGTATATCAGGCTCCTTTTCTTTTCCTTTATATTCTACTGCTACTGTACTAATCTCCTGCAAATTTTGTTGTAAAGTCCTGGCTGAAGAAGATCCCTGCACCTGTCCAAAAGATTCTAAGTCAAGTATCTTTTCAAGATCTTTCATTACATTTTCAACATTGACCTGCTCACTATCTTTTTCAACCAATGTCCCTTCTGTCCATTCATCCATATTAGCATATTGTTCTATTTCTGGGATTCTTTGATGGATGTATGGTGACGGTTTATTTTTCATTCTTCTATCACAGATAAAGTTGTTTGGATCATAAGGCACCCAGTAGAAACTCTTTTGTAGTCTGAGATAGTCTTCTAAAATCCTTTCGGCTTCCTTTCCAGCTTCCCTAGAGTTAAAAATGAAGGGACCTAATTGGCTCTTGATCCTGAGTTGAGCCTTTTTCTTTGCATTGCAAAAATGAATTATATCTGAATTATTCATCTGCCTGAAATATTCTAATGCAAAGAGTCTCATTGGGACATACTTGGGCGGTTTGAATGGGCATAATTCACATCCATATATCCTGATCTCTGTGTAGTTTTTATATAGGTACCAGTCACCTATCTTGTAATGCTTTGAGAGCTGAAGGATTTTCTTGATTTCATTGTTAATTCTAGGAGGAGAGACTCCTGTCAACAAGGTAGTTGCAGGATGAACAAAAAGGTCGACAAACTCATTATAGGAATAAGGAGAATCGGAGGAATTGTGAGTAATGGCAGACCAAAAGATGACTGACCTAGGATTCCCTTTGGCATCAAGTTTCTTAACATAAAAAGGGAAATTTTCTGACTGAAAGTAAATCATGAGATGATATATGACAGAAGAATACTTAAATACTCTCTCATTCTCAAATCTCATGAGCTGATCATGGATTTTGTCAGCAATATAAGATGCAAAATCGTACTTGACAGCAGGAGGCTGTCCAGGGGTAAAAATGGATAACAATACTAGGGTTAAGTGATCAACACACTCACTAGTATTGAAGCCCATTATGGAAGATATCATGTCTAAAATAACTCTACCCTCATCAATAAAGAAAGTATAACCATAAGGGGGAGGGTTTTTAGGCTGATGCTCTGGTAACATGAAGGTTTGGCATAGGCGGTTTAACTCTTCATGGGATAACTTAGTAGATTTCTCAAGTAATTCAGCCATGGACAGGGGAGTGAGATCTTGACCAGGTTGGAATTGTAGCATTTCATTTATGGACTGAGCAGTTATTGGGAAAAGGACATTTTGACTTGGGGATAAAACTGCTCGTTGGTTGGGATCATAATTTGTGTAGCAATAATGGATTAACTCAGGAAAAATATGGACTGAGGGGAGAAGGTACATAGGAATATTTTATTCCCAAAGTCCAAAGATGTCAGAACCATTCAAATAATTGTCTCTGCAGCGGCAAAATATTCGAAGAGGATTCTCACTGAGAAGTAAGTCCTTAATTTGAAAATCCATATTGGCTAAAGGCAAATAATCCAATTCCTTGTGACGGGCATTGATGGGCATGGCATTCAAAGCTACAGGAACTTCCATTTCTGGTTCTTGTGGATTCATAAATGGAATTTCGGGGTTTTTGTGGAAAAGGGGCACAATTACCAGTTTTGGGAATATAATTGCAGTTCTGGGAACGAAAAAGACCAAACCTAACTTCTTTTCAGACCTTAGTGCAGAATTAAAACTAAAACCAGGATTTTTTACAGATTTTAGCGGGCAATTGGAATAAATACCTGTTTACGGGAAATGAAACGTGTTTAAACAGGCGCTGGTTATGACAAAAGAACCCTGAAATACTCCACTTCAATTCTCTTCAGCAAGGTAACGGTCAGCAAGCGTTAACAGTTGGTTTTTGAATTTTGTTGCATGGAATACTGGCTAGCGCACGGAACAATGAAAATGACGCAGACGCAATTTGTTTTATTTACAAAGTCAAAAGGGTGGCGGGTTTTGATTGATGACGTCAGCATGTACGATGGTTTCGTCACAGAGGGATAGGAGCGGATCTTTGTTTGGGCCGCTCGCGTAGTGGAAATCCGGACCTGAAAAAGATTAGAGCGAATTTGATAAGAAATTTGCGTCACAACTCTCCCTCCGTACGCTAGCCCAACTTCGGACCCGAAAAATATTAGGGCGGAATTCATTTGGTTTTCGCGTCACAAAATTGGCCGACGTCAGCAGGCTATTTTGGAACGCGAATTTGGTTTGAATTATGGTTTATCGCCGTTTGAAGTCCGGCGGACTCGACTTAAGAACAATTTTGTTTGATCCCATCTTATAAAATTTGTGTTGGTTTTCTTTGATAATACACATATTTATAATAAATCATGGGAATACCACACTAGTAAACATGTGGAAAAGTTATATAAATTATTGAGAACAATCATTCTTATGTAAAAATATCCAAATGTGCTTTTGGGAAATAAGAATTCGAGTATTTGGTTCATATTTTTTTAAAGGAAGGAGTGAAGTTGGAGCCTTAAAAGATGCAAGCTATTACAAAATGACCTATTCCTAAGAAAATCAAGGTTCTTAGAATATTTTTTAGAATTACATGATATTATTGATCATTTGTTAAGAATTATGCATGCATTTCAAGTCCACTCACATATCTCTTGAAGAAAATATCATTTATATGGAATGATGAGGCTACTTTGGCATTCTCTCTTTTAATCGCTGCCATGTCTTCTACACCAACATCGGTTGCACCTACTTTTGGTAAAACATTCATAGTAGAGTGTGAGGCACTAGGACAAGGAATTTACGTAACATTAACACAATAAGGGATATCATTGGATTTTAAAAGCAAGGAATTCAAAGAAAATATTTGGTGAAATCTACGTATGAAAAATAAATGGAAGCAATATTACATGCAATAAAAAATGGGGATAGTATATCACTGGGAGGTACTTTAAATTCAAGATATACCATGATAGCATAAAGTATTTTTTGAAGCTATGGATTCATTGGAAGATTAACAAAAATGAGGAGAAAAAATGCAAAGTTTTAATTTTGAGATAATCTGCAAAAAGGGTAAGGAAAATTTAGTACATGATGCTCTTTCTAAAATAGAAGAGGCCTCAAATTTATATCCAATTACATTTTCTATTCCTAGGTGGCTAGAAGAAGCTTTCCATAATGGAAAAATGACAATAGTACTAAACAAAAAATAAAATTTATAAAGGATGGGATGAACTCTATGGAGCATTGGGAGTGAAAGAGAGATATACTTTGGTGCAAATGTAGAATATTTTTATGCACGCAAGCATATTTGAATAAAAAAATAGTAAGGGAGTCCCATGGCTCTCTGATGGTAGGATGCAGGGTTCCTTAAAACATCTCAAAGGATCAAAAAATATATTTTTGGAAGGAATGAAGAAATATATTCAAAATTTTGTAAGAGAAGGTTAGGTTTTCATAATAAATAAAAGAGAGATAGTAAAATTTCTAGGGTTACTTCAACCATTCCACATACATATTAAAAGATTAGAAGATATATCAATAGACTTTATTACAAGGTTACTGAAATATAAAGGTAAGTATTACATTTTTGTGGTCATTTATATAGACAAATTTTGTAGATTTTTTTTGTAGAGCTCAAAGTACATAAACAACAAGCCAAGTGGCAGAAGTGTCCGTGAAAGAAATTCATAGTCTTCATGGTTTTCCTAAAGTAATAGTAGCAAGAAAATTTTGGAAATAATTATTTAATATGAGTGGAGAAACACTAGCTGCCATGAGTTCTACATATCAAACACAATCAAATGGTCAAACAAAAATAGTTAACAAATGTTTTTAAGGTTATCTACAATGTTACTCTTTAGAAAAGCAATCTTAATGGATGAAGTGGGTTCCTCGAGGAAGAATGGTAATATGATACTATCATACTACCTATCACACATCTACTAAAATTTCCCCATTTAAGGCCCTTTATGGATATCCAACTCCTAGTATCTCATACTTTTTGCAAGATAAGTCCAAAGTATAGGAAACAGAGTCACATATGGAAAATACTAAAGAAACTTTGAAAATTAATATGGAAAACCTTCAAATGACATGAAACATGATAAAACAACAAGGGGAACAACATTGAAGTGAAAGATAATTTGAGGAGGGTAATTGGGTATTTTTTAGATTATAGCATTATAAGCAATCTTCATTCAAGAAAAAGAAGAATAAAGAATTAGCTCAAAAATGCAATATGGAAAAATTCGAAGCCGGGATTAAATCGACAAGGGTCCAAAAGTTGAAATACTCGATAAAGTCGGGAGTTTTTTGAAAAATTCGGCAAAAAGTCGGAAAAACTAAAAAAATACAAAAATATTCATTTTTGGAAAAAATCCTGATTTTTTCAAAAAAAATTAAAAATTTATTAAAGAAACTACCTCACTCAAGATTTTTTCGAAAAAGTCGCCAAAAAGTCGGGACTTCGAGGATAAAATCGTGACTTTTTCAGGGATGAAAAAGTCGGCAAAAAGTCGGCCAATAAAGTCAGCTCCAGGAAAAATTCGGGATTTTTTCAAAAAGTCGGGACTTTTTGCCGACTTTTTCCACACTGCAAAATTGTTATGGCCCTAAATAATTATTCATAGGATTGCACAAGTGGTATAGAAGTTATATTTTCCTTCTTCTTGCATTCATAAGGTTTTTCATGTATCTTTCCTAAAAAAGGTTTTGGGAAAAATATGCCAATGTAAATAAAACTTCCAAAATTAGATGAAGAATGAAAGTTGATTCTTGAACCACAAAAAGTTATAGATAAACATTCTGTATCTCTTTGACATATAACCATTATGAATTACCTAATCAAGTGGAAGAATATTCCTCTAGAAGAAGGTACATGGTAAAATGATCAATTCGTGATGAAATACCCACGGCTAAAGGGTTCGTTTGAAGTTTTGACAAAGGTTTTGTTATATGTTTTATATAACGTGCGGCGGAATAGCTTTATTGTTTGTTAAGGTCCCACACAGTGATGAAATTTGAAGGGCAGGTCCGAATTTCAATTAGAAGGGCATATATCTATGTCGCCCTTCCATAATGAAAAGCTTTAAAAAAAAAAAATTCAATTGACCGCAATAAATTATTTTTACATTTCATTTTCAGAAAGACAAAACCATCAATCTTTATATTAATAAAAGACTGTTACATATACAACAATGAAGAAGGCTCCATCTTTCATTGCTTAAATATCTCATTGGCAATGTCAACATAAGTCTTGAAGGCACTATTATAAGAATTTGGATACATACCACCGGGATATAGGAGATTCTTATGTGTCAGATTGTGTAATGCAATTTTGACTTTGTCTCACAAGGAGCAACAGCATGGAGGTCTGGATTTTTCTTATAGAAATTTTTTATTATTATTTGAAACGTTGTTTATATATATGAATACAACAATGAAATTATGAGCATGGTGGACAATTAGTCAAGCTCATGATGCCAAACCATGATGATGTAAGTTTGGAATTTAACATTTTTACATGTTAAAGACAAATAGTCAAAATCACTAACAACTTAGTATGCCATAATTAATAATCATTCCCTGTTCACTTTTGTTAATAGGTTTATGTCACACGATGATGCGGGGGCATTAGGCACTAGCCAGCAATGTAGGAGGTTTTTTCCACATGTTGTGGCTAGGAGGGTTCGAAAACATTTGAGTTGTAACAGCTAGGTGTCAATACCTCAGCTGACTGTATTACTTAGACTAGTTAGAGTTGTAGGAGTCGAACAGTTTCAGTTAGTTGAATTATTATAATTAGACTTTTTGATTTCTAGAACGGTCCTCTCAGAGGAACCGAAGAGCCATATGTTATGTATATAAATTGTAATTCCTTGGATGAATAAAAGTAGAGAGGGAAGAGGAGAGTAGAGAGGGGATTTATGCAATAAACCTCTGTGTGTGAACAATTGTTTCCAGTTAAATGATTTCCAAGCTTAGTTGCCATTGAATTATCTCGAACTGCTAATTGTGAAGAATTTTTTAACTGTGAGGCGATTGGGTACTGATAATTCCATTCTTCTATCTTTGAATTCCCGTAAATTGTTGGATAACCTTTGAACTCACCCCACCCGAAGGCGAGGTATGTGTAGAGAACCGGGGTTGTGAACACTGTTCAAATATAAAAATCCCGCTTAATAAAGAGACAAGATTGTTGTGCTTTCGGAACCTGACTCGAGGATTGGACATGAGTTAACAAACAAAAGGATAGAGGAACCAGACTTGCACTCGTGGTCAAGCCCTGTACCAAAACCACGAGCGGAATCACAAAAGCGGGTTGCCCATATCGCACCTCTTTTGCGGAGTAGGCGGTATTTCCTATTCGCGAGCGATTCCATAGGGAATGCGACACGTGGCGAAGTGACCCCCGAAAAACCACCGTTTAACCCGCGCCATCGCACGTTAAAGCCCGACGTTGGAAGCCGAGCGAAATTTCCAAGAGTCGTTGATTTGGAGAAGGGCCATCGGACGGTGGTCGCACGTTGAACTTGCCCGAAGGTTAACTAAGGTGTGCGGAGGATAGCCAGGTACGATACGAGTGTTTGATTGGTTATTGATATATATAGGTGGGGCCGGAGTATAATGAAATTGTTTAATTAAATGATTGGCAGATAATTAGCATAAGTCTGGAGTGTGATTGTTGTAAGGCTGGGTGGTGAAATATAGAGCCGAAAGTTCATTACAAGTTATTTATTTAAAAAGAAACGTGGAGTATAAATACAAAGTTTTGAAAGTTAAACATTGGTTATAAGGATTGGAGATAATATAAAGTCGGGAATATAAATTAAAGTCCAACCATTGTGGATAGTATTTATTTATCAAATTCTACGAATTTGATAAATAAACCCGAAGAAAGAAGTCAATTAAGACTCAGACTGGAGGAAAAGAACGGGGTACACCAAGGGGAAATGCTGACAGAGCGATTGTAGACACACCATCTCTCCTTGGGGGTCCAATTTCAGTTTTGTTGCGTCACACGATGATCTCTCTTCTCTGGCATTTACTTGTATTGAAGATCACTATTCTAGGAATAAGGAGTTATTTTCTCCAAAAATAAACCTAGCCAAACATTGACAATGCATCAAGGATATCTTTCTATGCTTCATAAGTACATATGTTCTACTTCTAAATCATGTCTTGGAAGTGGTTGTTTTTCTAGAAATTATTCACCAGTTGGTTTCATACCAAAGTCTTTTTCACATTTTCAGCATCCAATACATGAAAAAGATAATGGTTTAAAACAACATAAATATTTGAAATTCTGCAAGAATTGTCTGGCACACTTTGAATATGAATTTTGAAGTCAAGTGCATGATGCTGTATAGGATCAAGTGTCATTTTGAATACCAAATGTTTCACAAGAAACTTCTGAACATGCTACCCTGCAGTAAGGATTAAATGACAATATTTCATCAACTATTTCCATAATAAAGAAGTCAATTAAGACTCAAGCTGGAGGAAAAGAATGGGGTAAACCAAGGGAAAATGCTGACAGAGCGATTGTAGACACACCAGCTCTCCTTAGGGGTCCAATTTCAGTTTTGTTGCGTCACACGATGATCTCTCTTCTCTGGCATTTGCTTGTATTGAAGATCACTATTCTAGGAATAAGGAGTTATTTTCTCCAAAAATAACCCTAGCCAAACATTGACAATGCATCAAGGATATCTTTCTATGCTTCATAAGCACATTTGTTCTACTTCTAAATCATGTCTTGGAAGTGGTTGTTGTGCTGGAAATTATTCACCGGTTGGTTTCATACCAAAGTCTTTTTCACATTTTCAGCATCCAATACATGAAAAAGATAATGGTTTAAAACAACATAAATATTTGAAATTTTGCAAGAATTGTCTGGCACAATTTGAATATGAATTTTGAAGTCAAGTGCATGATGCTGTATAGGATCAAGTGTCATTTTGAATACCAAATGTTTCACAAGAAACTTCTCACCATGATACCCTGCAGTAAGGATTAAATGACAATATTTCATCAACTATTTCCATAATAAAAGTGCACCTCGGCCATAAGACTAAACAACTACAAATGTTGTAGATCTAACAAGACCACACAATCAAATGTATTCCACAAGGCCAATACTGTATAAAAAATGAAAAGGAGTTTGCAACCAAAAATACCTTAGGCAACTAATTCAATTAGATACACCAAACCATCAGCAAAAAGGAAAACCACCCTACTTGGCCCCAATATTTTCAACTGGGTCCTCTAATTCAACCAATAAAAAGGCCAAAACCATAGCATTGAGATACATTTCATTACACTGTCAATAACAATAAAATTTGACTCGGCCATAACCCTTTCCTTTTATTGTTGTGAAAAGCTTTATGCATTACTCTAATGTGGCTAGTCCATAGGCCAAGTAGACCACTGGGTAAAAAATATGTTTCCTTTCACCTTTGAGTTTTCAAATTATGCCTACCAAATCTAAGGCATTTAAGAGGGGGAACTAATACAACGTTAAAAAGAAAACCAGAGCACACATCTACAAATTACCTCCTTAGCTACTGTCACACCATCATTAACTATTTTCGGAGAACCATGCTTTCTCTCCAAGACAACATTTTTCCCTTCGCCCCAAGGGTGACTCCAACAAGATCAACAAGTTTGTTCACACCGCCTGCAAGACAAATTGACAATGCTTTTAGTAAGTGTGCAATTGAATGCCGGACCATATGCCAAAACAACCCTCCATGAAAAATTAAAATAACACATTAAAATCGAATATAAGTGGACAAGGAAAGATCCACCGCAGTGAAGTTTCACGTGCAGGTGACCTTCCTTTAAACATAATTTTTTCTCTGACCTGCAATTTTTTTGTCACTGAGCCATTCTTGTTGAAGTACAACTCCTTTTCCATAGCTCTTGTATTAACTACCTTCTCTCTGTTGCGTAATCTCAGAGTCCCTCTTCTGCTTGAGCGATTAAAGGAAATGGGTGAAAAAACTGAAAGAGAAGACAATTGTCTGCCATAATTATCAAACATTGCACCCAACTTCTTTCCCTTTCCATTGTTACCCAATGAGGTAGATGTGGCAATTGTTGTCATACTACCCAAAGCAGAGGCCATCTTCTCTTATGCTGAATATGTTGGAAATGTTGTCATTGATGGCAAACGTAAAGACAGGAGCAACACCTAAACTATCCATAAGGCAAAAGAGACAAAGGAGGCAGCAAAGAGGAAATGAATACATAGAATTCTATGTGAAAGAGCTGTGATATATAAACATCTATGCATTAATGGCTCAATTGCATATTGTATCCCTGGTTTGTGTCGAATAAATAAACTCTGTGGTGAGGGTTTTTGCGGAGTTCTGCAGAAAAATGAAGAAAATTCATATCCTTGAGAATCTGCTTGTATGTTCAGTAATGAGAATGTGTTCCTGATGAAAGGCTTCACCTCTGTCTTTAGAAATTTGTATAGAAGTCTAACTGGACGCTCCGTGCTCTAGAACCAAGGTGATAATATGGTGTAATTGAATTCTCTTAGTTATAAGCCTCTGTGTAATGACTCAATCTCTGAATTCTGGTAGCCATAAGCTTCAGTGTAAACTTAGTAGCCAATGATGCCCTGGTAGTGATTATCCTACGAGTTTCGGGGTTAACTACATAATATAGGCAACGGAACCGAGAAAAGGAGCGGAACTCTGCATCAGAGTATGGCGAAACCATAGTAAAAGGCGGAACCATAATCGTAGCAAATATATATATATATACATAAGTGGTATTGCACCGCCTATCGACCATAAGTGGTATTGCCCGGAGGAGCAACGATTCCATTGCTTGATCAACACGTTTCCTCGACCGACATTCCAAAACCATCGTTTAACGTGCGCCATCACGCATTAACTATCGTACCAAGACACGGAGCGAAATGGACAAGAGCCGTCGATCTGGTGGGCCGACATCTGACGGTGATCGCTCGCAGGACCCGCATGAAGTTTAATGGAAGAGCTCGGGGGTTAACAAAGGTACAGTGCGCGCGTTTGATTGGTCTTTGATTGTACTGTGGGCCCGGGGCGGAGTCATATACAATGAATTTGGTTTATATTGTTTATTAAAGTCTAACGGGTTATTAATATACGGTGGAAGACTAAGGTTTCTAATTAATAAAATATTGTCGATTATCTAATAATATATGAGTGGATATATTATATATAATGACTGTATATGTGAAGGGCATCGTAATATGTATATGGAATATGCATATATGGTTAAACGTGCTGAGGGTCAATTTGCATGGTTTTAATAACCAAAGTATTATGTTGATTATAATAGTTGTATATGGTTAATTGGCGCAATATGAAATATGAAATATGTGAACGGGGCCTAATACATGTACATGTAATGGACTGTCGGATTATAACTGAAGAATTGAGATATTAAAAATGACCAGACTTGTTTTTATTAAGTTTGCTAGTGTGGAATAAAGAGAACATGCGAGAGTGCCCGGATTGGGAAAATGATTGGACAATGAAATTTTGGGATGCATTTACACACAGTTAAGTGAAATATTGAAAAGTACTGGGAGTATGGTTGATTTATTAACACTCCAGATTTAAGCATTGAAACTGCCAGTGTAGAAAAAAGTAGAGATTGTGAGATTGCCCGGACTTGGGAAATGATTGGGCATGAAACTTGAATGCAATTATGAAAAAGAAAAAGAAGAGGAGAGCATGCAAAGATCCACAGAGATTACAGGTTTGACAGGAATATGTACAGGAATGAGTTGAACAGGTGAATAAGCACAGAAAACAGGGAATATGCAGATGACAGTGAACAAAGTGTATGGAAAACAGGTTCTTAACAGCATCAGGAAAAGACAAATCCAGTAAAGCCAAAATCCAGAAAAGGAGCTGAGTGAAATTGAAATATGTAATTAAAAATGTGAATGTAAATGTTGTAATTAATTTTTTTATTGTTTATGATGCAAAGGCAAGTATCCTAAGGAAAAGACAAAATCCCACTGTAGCATGGAAATTTGTACATATTGCTATAATTTTAAAATGAGTTGGTTAAAAGATATGAGAAGGTAGAAGGCAAAAAGTCAGGACTACTCACTTCAAATTCCCTGAGGAATGTAAAGAGTCATGTGATGAACTCTATATATAATATCACATTGATATGCACAAGAGAGGTCAGAGAAGGAGAGAGAGAAAATATTGAGAATGCAGAATATAGGAGAATAAGGCAGAGAATATTAAGAGAAGAAGAGCAGAAAGAGAAGCTACAGAACAAAGTTGATATCTGAAGTAAATCAGCAAACATTCAGTTTGATAAATTGAGGAAGTTGGAGCTTCCCTATCAAGTTGCAGCTTGATAGCTGTCAGTTGTAGCTGACTGAGGTTGGAGCCTCCTGTAGGTTGGTGCCTGCAGAAAATCGAAGGGAGTTGGTGCTTCCTTGCAAGTTGTAGCTTGCAGAATTGAGGTAGGAGCCTCCTGTAGGTTGGTGCCTGCAGAAAAATAGTGGTGAGAGGGAGTTGGAGCTTGCCTTTGCATCACAACAATAATAAGATGTGGTTTCTCCATTTATGGGTTTCCACTTATATCTGGTGTCTCTGTGCATGATATTTATGTATTGATCTGATATGTATCATCTACTTAATACCTGCTGCTCTCATATTAAGTCTACTTCTATATTATACTAATACTTGCTGCTTACATTCTAAGACTACTCACACATTAAATTAAATTAAAAGATCAGGAATGTGTTAAAATGATTCACCCCCACCCACCCCCCCCCACCCCCCCCTCTCAGTTTAACTAAAGTTTCAATAATTGGTATCAGAGCAGGTTCCTTAGTACCAGTCTAACAGCTGAAAGGAGATCCTAGGTTCCCAAGATGGCTAGTAAAGAAGGATGCTCAACCAACAAAGCCCCTTTCTTCACTAGTGAAAATTATGCTTTCTGGAAAATCAGAATGAGGACATACATAATGTCTCTAGGAATAGAAGTCTGGGCTGCAGTGGATTTAGGATATGCCCCAAAGGCAACTGACACAGAGAAAGAAACAAAACAAGATTTTGTGGCTAATGCAAAAGCCATGAATGCCATCTTGAATGGATTATGTGAAGCAGAGTTTATTAAAGTAATGCACAAAGACTCTGCCAAATAAATATGGGATACTCTTGAGAACATACATGAGGGAGACAAGAAAGTAAAGACTGCCAAACTTCAAGTCTATAGAGCCCAGTTTGAGAACTTAAGAATGAATGATGATGAAGACATTGCCAGTTTCTTCCTAAAAGCTGCAGAAATTATTAACAATATGAAAGCTCTTGGAGAAAAAATGCGAGAAAGTATAATTGTACAAAAGATTCTAAGATCTCTTCCATCCAGATTTAATCCAAAGGTGTCTGCAATAGAAGAAATAGCTAATTGGGAGACCTTGACCATGAACCAGCTACTTGGAAATCTAACAGCCTATGAAATGAGGCTCCCACAGAAGAAGCCAAGTACGAGGGAAGCAGCCTTTAAAATAGAAAAGAAGAAAGAAGAAGAGGAAGAAATATGCTCTTGCTCAGATGAAGAAGAAGCAAAATTTGTCAAGAAACTGGATAGAGGCTCAGGTAAATACAAAGGTAAACTTCCTTTCAAGTGCTTTAACTGTGGAAGAGTTGGACACTATGCTGTTAAGTGTCCTCACAAGAAAGCAAGGAATCAGGCTCAAGAGTCAGAGAAAAATAAATCAAAGAACTGGCAGAAGGGAAAGAAGTTCAGCAGAAAATCCTTCTATGCTCAACAAGACAGAGATTGACATGTGCCAATAGGTGAAATAGGTGAAATGTGGCACCACTCAGAGATTGACATGTGCCAATTGGTACAAGTGGTAGACAATTGGCATGCTCAAACAACGAGGTGATGCAGGAATGACATGAGGGAGAAAATATCAGAAAATCCCCAAATTTGGAGAACTAAAGCTCATCACCAACTTGAGATTGACAACTTTACATGATGTAACCTATGAAATCGTAAATGGAGAAATCATAGTAACAATAAAGTAACCTATGTAACAATAAAATCGGATTCATCCTGGGAGTGGTAATGGGAGAAATCATAGTGAACAACAGGAAACATGCAGAGTTTCTTACAATCAAATAGATGAAAAAACACATACAAAAAAACCTAGATAATAATCATGAACAAGCTTAATATTGAATTATGAACTGTAAAGGAACTTACAAAATGTGACATTACGAACCTGGTCAAGTGCACAAGCAAAAATATCCCGGACATGACCCTGGTTGACAAGTTGTATTGCTCATGATGCAAGAGGATTTGTACCTGCACTGCCAAGTCAATCAAAATCCATCATTATCTATATAATAAATACAAGTAATTGATGTAGTATTTTTTACTCTAAGATGCATTCTTATGATAATGTTAGAACATATGTTGAAAATGTCAAATCATACCTGAATAAGCTCCTCTTCGTTTCAAGAACAATTTATTGGAGTCGCATGAACTTGGAACAAGCCTCCCACGATCTGAAAGAGTAGCAACTAAGTCAACAGTGACTTTTTTGTTGCTACGCTGGATCGAGTGAGGTTTGCTCCAAGATTAAATCGCTCCAATAAATTATTCTCTACTAAACAGGGCCAACCACGTGAAGGTGGAAGCTCTTATGGCCCCTCCCCCCCCTCACATCACTCTCAATTCCCCAACACCCAATCTATATTTCAGTTTTTACTTTCATGAGCATAAAAAAAAAATATTCAATAACTAATAAAAAAACAATTCAACAAAAAGCACGCAAGGAAACATTGCAATTAATGCTTGACATAAAAATAGTATGATAAATGAGTTTTTTATATAACGCAAAAAACATTCCAATTATGGTAACGTTTGTCTTATAATAATACAATATTTTACATTATCGAATTTTCTTTTTCTTCTTCCTATTTTTAAAGCTCCTAATTACATCATCAATATCATCATGCTCTTCTCTTGTTTCGTGCCTTTCGACCCGCACTGCTGACCTAGTTGCGTAGTCACGATGTCTGGTCTCATCCAGTGACGGGGCATCGCCTACAAAAACAGATAATATTAAATTTTAATTGTCAGTTTTTAAATATCATTGAACTATTTCGGTAATATTAATAAAAAAAATTGCAATGAGATTATTTACCTGGTGCACCAGTTGTCGCCGCTGACCTAGTTGCGTAGTCACGATGTCTGGTCTCATCTAGTGATGGGGCATCGCCTACAAAAACAGATAATATTAAATTTTAATTGTCAGTTTTAAATATCATTGAACTAGTTCGGTAATATTAATAAAAAAAATTGCAATGAGATTATTTACCTGGTGCACCAGTTGTCGCCGCTGACCTAGTTGCGTAGTCACGATGTCTGGTCTCATCCAGTGACGGGGCATCGCCTACAAAAACAGATAATATTAAATTTTAATTGTCGGTTTTTAAATATCATTGAACTAGTTCGGTAATATTAATAAAAAAAATTGCAATGAGATTATTTACCTGGTGCACCAGTTGTCGCCGTTGGGACTGTTGCCCTATCTTCCTCTCTGGTGGTAAGATCCTCAAGGGAAACATTCTATGTCATTTAAACAAAAAACGTTATAAGGACAACCATCAAGGTATAATTAGAAAAAAATATAAGTGGAAATTAATTACCGTCACGGCCCTCACTGATAGTAGCATTGTCGGCCTGGTCCCCACTACAATGATCAGGTTGCACGTGAGGATCATCTACATCTGGCTCTAAAACTGGGTTATTTGCCTCGTCGGTAGTGCTGCTCCCCTGATTTAAATGAAGTTGTTAGACATTAAATTTATGGACGAAAACAAACATATTGAAAAGTTAATGTTTTACCTTATCAGGCATTCTGGATCTTGGGACCTGCCCCAAGCTTCTGCGACGTTCAACTACAGCTTGATAGCCGAAATGGAAAGCGATATTTTTATCTTCCTATGTAGTTTCTGTTCCGAAGTCATCACCCTACATTACATATGATTGTGTATTTTTAATCATATTTGATAGGATTACAAAAACGTTGGAAGGCGATACAATTAATTATAAGATGTTTAGCTACTTAATTACAATTCTTGCAGCTAATTTCAAGTAGCCGCCCTGGCCTAGCTTGTGATGGCTCTTTTTCTCATTCCTAGCTTTGGTTGCCTTTGAGGTGTCAGGCAACCTAGCATCAACAAAATTGAAGTCAGATATGACGTAGCACACTTTTATTTTAGACATAGAGAAAATTAAAGCTATTAAATTAAAGTTGTAATTTACCTTGCGGGTCCAGTTGGCATTTTTCCTTCTTTCTTTGCCCTTTTCTCTTTTCCGTCATGGATGAGTGCTCTCCACTCACTCTCTAGAACTGCGAGAGGACGCTCATATCTAGGGTTAAATTTCAATTGCGTCTTATAGGTGTCCCTAGTATATTTCAAATATTTGTTGGCTACCCGAGCCACCGCTGTTCTGTCAAATGTGCCGACCCCAAAAAGGGCTTCTAGATAATCTAGAAGTTCTTTTTTCAGGTTGGAATTCTGGGAATTCCACCCTGTGCGTATGGTTGGGCCAAAAATTACCAACTCATGGCTCTCCAGAATCCTGTAGAACTCATTGTTTCCTACACAGAAAAGAAAAAAGAAAAGATATTATCATTAATTTAAAAATAAAAATCATGATAAATATGTTTTAGATAAATTACATGAAATAGTTAAAATATTAAAATTTACCTGGGAGTTGTACATGCTTTATAGGGAAACCTTCATCGTTCACCAACAACGTGCCATTAATGGTCCCTGTGGAGCTGACACGTGTAGCTCCAGGAAACGCAATAATGTAGTTGGCCATATCAACCTCATCATTGCCAACACGTTCAACGGTTGGCTGGGTGTCTGCTTGGGCAGGGTGTGTTTCTTGGCTGGCACCTAAAGGAGTAGAAGGTGTACGAGAGGGTTGTTGGGAAATCTCTTGCCCTTGTGTCCCACTACCACCAACACCGGATTCAGAAAGTGCTAGAAAACGCTACATACAAAAGAACTTTTTGTTAGTTTAGTCAATGTAAAAATTAAAAATCAAACTATCACAATTCATCTCATGCAGAACAAAAAAAATATCCTTTTGACTTTTTATTATTACCTGATATCTTGCTAGTTGGTTCATAAGATGTTTTATCCTCTCTTCTGTTTCAGGTGTTTGAGGCGCGTCTATCAAAGTATTAAATTCCGACCTTGCATGTTGTGCCCTTTTTTGCAACAAGAACACTGGAGATAGGGATGAAGAAAGCTCTTCCTCAAAGAGGGAATCATCAGGCGTACCATGGCTAGGTGTCTGCATATTTGAACAAAATTAATATTATTTCAATTATGTAAATAACTAAAATACTTGAAGATAGAGCAATGTTGGCACTTTACATGTTCTTCCGATGGCCTCTTTCCGCGATCATCCCGTCTCGGGGTTGTTCTTGAACTGCTCTGATCAGTCTGCCACATTGCAATAAAATTATAAATGTAAAAACTTGAAAACAATATCTAACTTGAAAACACAAAATGAAAACTGAAATCATTTCTAATAAGACACCGGAAGACAGAGTTAGAGTTTCAAATATGCCTTGCATTGAATTCAGTCCTGGAAACATGTCATTGCACATTAAGGCAGCCAAACAAGAGACGAGTTGACAATGAAAACCTTATTGAATATATTGTTGTAGAAACTTCTAGTAAACTTGTTGTGAAGACCTTGAGGATATTTTTGGAGCAACATTGTTGAAGCTGATGGTATAGCATTGTTGGAGACGATCTTGAAGGGCCTTGAAGTGAAGCTTTTGGAGCAACTATTGAAAAATCCTTAGAGCATTTAAGTAAGGCACTTTCTATCTTCCATCACCTTTTTTCCTTTCAATATCCTTTAAACGATTTTGTTGATATTTAATGTTTGAAATCACGTTATAATTCCTTGATTATATGTGTTTGGGGACTTTCCCTTTGAAATTACCCAAAAATACCCTGGCAATTTTATCTTTAGGATGCATGTCTGACCCTATTGTTCAATATTTTGATTGATAGTAGTAAACATAGATAGTTAGGGGGCTCTTGACTTGGTTTGGTTGGGCCATTAGATCCCTAAAATCTACTAGGGAGAACCCCCCTTGAGTTGGAGGAGAGCTAGCTCGAAGTGAAAAGAGGTTGGTGAGGTGACAATGGGGCTATTGAATTACACATGGTATCACACTTTAGCTTTAGGACTTTATCTTGAGAAGTGCGAGATTTTTCTATATCAATTCTCAAATTGTTTACAACACTATTGTTAAGAACTAATAAGAAGTGATGTTGAGGGGTTTTTGGGTATAAAAAACAATACCATTTAAAAACTAGGGTTCTCAGTCCTTGGCATTCCTTCACCTGGGCCTAGGGGCACACTAGAATAATTTCACACTAAACCATGCAAACTTAAAGTAACTTAACAGATCCATAAAGTAATAATAATCATAATTCCTAATTTCCTATTGTACGATATGATGCAAATTATTCAAACATGAAGCAATGAAGACATGCAATGTCTGAATTTCAAGATTGATGAACCAATACAAGAAGTTAGAAACTACAAATTTGATTTAATACTCTGTGTCCTAACTCCGAGAAGGAATCTAGTTTGTAGGAATGAAGAGGTTGTTATCTTTACAATCCCATCCCAACATCAAATTCAGTGATAAGTTTCTATGAGGTTCTAGGTCAAGGAAACATTCACTCCACGAATGATATATTTAAGTAGGCTTCTCCTATTCTGGGAAAACACCATACCTATAATGCATTCACTTGCATGTATAAAGGGAAAAGAAAACATGTTTTCATACAACGGTGACAAAGGCATCTTGGGGAAAGGTATCTTCACTTTTTATTTATGTTGTTCACCCACACCACTCTCGTGTTTTCACTAATCCTGTTTTGTCATTTTTGGACTCAAATTAAGTTAAGGCCTTAAGTATTTTTTGACCTTTCGGTGTAGTTTTCATAAGTGGCATGTATGGATTTTCCATTAATTCTGCACTTTTTCTCTTCATGCGCATGTTTCCCTGGAAATCAAATGCATGATTTAGTCCCATACATTTAACAAGTTATTGGATCAACTCCATTGGAAATATCATGTTTCCTATTCAATCAAAATTTATCTCAGTTAGGGTAGGTAGAAAGGTTTTCCCTTTGTATTAATAGGGCACTTCTAGCTTGCATTTTTATTATATCTTTCAAATTTAGTGTCATTTCAATTAGGGCATGAATTTTTGCAACTTTCAAGGTGAGAATGAACAAAGAAATTTTTTTGTGATGGATGACTGTATATGACTCCATGGCTAGAGGAAAAGGCACTAATATACTTCTTCAAATATCTATAGTTCTCATTCACCTCATACGGAGATGGTCCCTGATTTTGAGCCAAATGTTGCAGCAAAAAGTTCCCCCCCTCCATAATTTGATATTCAATGGAAATTTCTTAAATTGTTGATGGGGCATGATTATGGAACATTGGCACATACATATGTAATGGAATTCCAAGATCATGATATATGTTTGCATATGTTTATGGAGGTGGTGGAGCAAAAAAGAGCTCAAATAGAGCTGAAATTTTTCACATAAAAAGGACTGTGGGCTTGACTAATGGTTCCATTTAAAAAATGATATCTAGACGGAGAATAAGTGTAGCATGCAAACATGCATTGAAAATCCATCTGAGTTTGCATTGTATTACTTATGATGGATTCAAATTTGGGTTTCAAAATGCCAGGTTATGGCATGATTTTGTCGAAAAACCCTTAGTTGGATTCTCATGTTGGTTTAATTTATATTTTAAGTTTGTTTTGCAGTCTTTGGGTGATAGTAACTCATGAACTAGGTTACCAATGTGTAACAATCATATTTCAAGAATAAAGTTGTGATTCTTTTATATTATTATTATTATTATCTATTAGCTGCGAGTATTGACACCTAATGCCTGGAATTTTGACATCCTGATAGCATGGATAATTTCGAAAATGTTTCTAGTAATGTTAACATAATAACTATCATTACGTGTTTTCACTTTTGTCACCATAATAGACCTGTGATATGGACTCATCACACAACTTAATATGCTATGTCCCAACAAGTTCAAACTGGTTGAACCTACCTCATAGTGTGGTTATTAAGGACAAGTTGCTTGGTATATAACTCGATAACATAGACTGCGTTGCAGTTCTAAAAAGAATACTCAAGTGTCAAAAAAACTTCACAATATGTTCTACTATAAAGCCTTTTGGGATACCTGAAATAATATATGTATCATTGATGACTTTTAAAGTATGACAAGATCCAGAGGGAAAGGAAATCAATGGAAGAGTGATCCACCAATGAGAACCTAGAATTTAGCATCGGATGAGTTAGAGTCTAGGAAATTGAAACCCTATAATTTTAATTAGTGATGAAGGACATCACATAGGTAATTATATTTTCATGTAGAATAATCTGTTAATTCAATTTTAAACTACATAATATGAAAGGCATACCATAAATTTTTCCACGTAAGTCCAAACAACCTATAAAAAGGGAAAACCTTCTTTTTCCATGGGAAATAATTTACCTTTCCCTTTTCAAGATAATCTAAATCACAAAAAATATGAACTATATTGCACACATTCTTGGATAATGTGAAAGTGGAAAAGGAATACCCTACACAAGTGATGCACACATGTACATTTGAACACTAATATATTTTTGTAGTTGAAATGCAATTCTTGTTTTCATTTAAATGTAGGGTTTTTAAAGCAGGGAGAAATAATGGCTGCCAAATTAATAAGCGTTTCTTTGGGAAAAATTTAAATATTGTATTGGGTGATGAAGATAATAGAGGGTATTTAATCTTGATTCTTGACATCTAGAGAGAACCCTACAGCCTAACACAATCTAATGGAATTGACCAAAAAAACCCAATTAGAGTCAATCCTACTATAGGAGGAAGGGCCTGCAGTAAGAACTTACCATTTTGCAAGAGATGAGGGTGAATGTTGTTCTGCAAGAGCTGAGGGTGAATGCAGGGCGAATGTTGTTCTGCAAGAGCTGAGGGCGAATGCAGGGCGAATGCTATTTTGCAAGAGCTCAGGGCGAATACTATTCTGCAAGAGCTCAAGGTGAATGCTGAGGGTGAATGTTGTTCTGCAAGAGCTGAGGGCGAATGTTGAGGGTGAATGATGTTCTGCAAGAGTGGAGGGTGAATGCACACGTGATATCAGACTTTAATGTAGCACACATATACATTTGAACATTAATAGATTTTTGTAGTTGAAATGCAATGCTTGTTTTCATTTAAATGTAGGGTTTTTAAAGCAGGGAGAAATAATGGCTGCCAAATTAATAAGCGTTTCTTTGGGAAAAATTTAAATCTTGTATTGGGTGATGAAGATAATAGAGGGTATTGAATCTTGATTCTTGACATCTAGAGAGAACCCTACAACCTAACACAATCCATTGGAATTGACCAAAAAAACCCAAACCCTCTATAGGAGGAAGGGCTTGCAGTAAGAACTTACCATTTTGCAAGAGCTGAGGGCGAATGCTGTTCTGCAAGAGCTGAGGGCGAATACTGTTCTGCAAGAGCTGAGGGCGAATGCTGTTCTGCAAGAGCTGAGGGCAAACGCTGAGGGCGAATGTTGGGGGAAAATGCTGTTCTGCAAGAGCTGAGGGCGAATGCTGAGCGCGAATGCTGTTCTGCAAGAGCGGAGGGCGAATGCGCGCGTGATATCAGACGTTAATGTAGCTATTGCGACGGATACGAAAAAATAAAATCATTTTTATGTAGTGCGCATATAAGTTTTGTATTTTTATTTAGCGCGCATATAAGTGTCGTTATACCAACGGCGGAAAAAGCATCGCTATTGCGATGAAGGCCTCCAGACGTCACAGTTGCGACAATTATACATTGTGTCGCACTTACGATGTTTGCATTATCGTCGCAATAGCGACGCTTTTGGCCATAGTGTCGCAATTGCAACGTATTCCTCCAAACGTCGCAGTTGCGACACTTTTATAAGTGTTGGTATTGCGGCACTTTTCTATAAACATCGGTATAGTGACGGTTTCGGGCGGGATGGAAAAAATCTGGGGAAATTTCCGACATTTGGTCAAAAGCGTCGGAACCAAGTGTCGGAATTTCCGCCAAATGTAGTAGTGTTAGACAATTGATAAATCTCAAAAAAAAA
Organism: Pinus albicaulis; assembly: GCA_034641835.2. Lineage (NCBI taxonomy): Eukaryota > Viridiplantae > Streptophyta > Pinopsida > Pinales > Pinaceae > Pinus > Pinus albicaulis. The sequence goes on from CM076573.1 coordinate 392,937,010, forward strand.
GGTTTAATGGTGGAGCACATTGAGGACTTCCAAAAATTAAATATAAGGGTAACTGATATTCCAGAGGAGTACAAGATTGATGTATTCATAGGGTCTTTAAAGGATAACATCCAACATGAGGTTCGCCTTTGGGAACCTGATTCATTGGAGAAATAATTTAGGTTGGCAAGAAAAATTGAAAGTGAAATTATGGCGACATGGAATCCTACCACTTACAAATATAAATATGGAAGTGTTGCTACTCCTAGACTTACACAAACTACAAGGTTGACACCACAAAAATTGGAAGAAAAAAGAGCAAAAGGGCTTTGTTACAGCTGTGATAGAAAATACACTAAAAGTCATAAGTGTGTTGAGAAGAAATTATTTTACATAGATTGTGAAGAGGAGGAAGAAAAGGAACAAGAAACTTCAAAAGAAGAGGATATACACTAGCACTACTACATTTGGCGGAAATTCCGACACCTGTTTCCGACGCTTTTGACCAAATGTCGGAAATTTTCCCAAATTTTTTCCATCCCGTCCGAAACCGTCACTATACCGACGTCTATAGAAAAGTGTCGCAATACCGACACTTAAAAACGTGTCGCAATTGCGACGTTTAAAGGAAGACGTCGCAATTGCGACACCATGGCCCAAAGCGTCGCTATTAAGACGACTCTAAACGTCGCAACTGTGACACAATGTCTAGGTGTCGCCATTGCGACATTTGGAGGCACCCGTCCCAATAGCGACGTCTTTTCCTCCGTCGGTATAGCGACAGTTATTTTCGCGCTACATAAAAATACCAAACTTATATGCACGCTACATAAAAATTCGAAACTTATATGCGCGCTACATAAAAATGATTTTATTGTTTCGTATTTGTCGCAATAGCTACATTAACGTTTGATATCACGCGCGCATTCGCCCTCTGCTCTTGCAGAACAGCATTTGCCCTCGGCATTCGCGCTCAGCTCTTGCAGAACAACATTTGCCCTCAGCATTCGCCCTCAGCGTTCACCCTCAGCTCTTGCAGAACAGCATTCGCCCTCAGCTCTTGCAAAATGGTAAGTTCTTACTGCAGGCCCTTCCTCCTATAGTAGGGTTGACTCTATTTGGGTTTTTTGGTCAATTCCATTGGATTGTGTTAGGCTGTAGGGTTCTCTCTAGATGTCAAGAATCAAGATTCAATACCCTCTATTATCTTCATCACCCAATACAAGATTTAAATGTTTCCCAAAGAAACTCTTATTAATTTGGCAGCCATTATTTCTCCCTGCTTTAAAAACCCTACATTTAAATTAAAACAAGCATTGCATTTCAACTACAAAAATCTATTAGTGTTCAAATGTACATGTGTGCTACATTAACGTCTGATATCACGCGCGCATTCGCCCTCCGCTCTTGCAGAACACCATTCGCCCTCAGCTCTTGCGAACGACGTGTGCCCCAGGCTCTTGCGAAACCGACATTCGCCCTCGACGTCGCCACGAGCTCTTGCGGAATAGCATTCGCCACGGATTCGCCCTCGGCTCTTTTCGAGCATTCGCCCTGCATTCGCCTCGGCTCTTGCGGCAGGTATTTTCCCTCGGCATTCGCCCTCGGTGTTCACCCTCGCTCTTGCGAAACAACATTCGCCCTCAGCGTTCGCCCTCGGCTCTTGCAGAACAACATTCGCCCTCAGCTCTTGCAAAATGGTAAGTTCTTACTGCAGGCCCTTCCTCCTATAGTAGGGTTGACTCTATTTGGGTTTTTTTGGTCAATTCTATTGGTTTGTGTTAGGCTGTATGGTTCTCTCTAGATGTCAAGAATCAAGATTCAATACCCTCTATTATCTTCATCACCCAATACAAGATTTAAATTTTTCCCAAAGAAACGCTTATTAATTTGGCAGCCATTATTTCTCCCTGCTTTAAAACCCTACATTTAAATGAAAACAAGCATTGCATTTCAACTACAAAAATCTATTAGTGTTCAAATGTACATGTGTGCATCACTTGTGTAGGGTATTCCTTTTCCACTTTCACATTATCCAAGAATGTGTGCAGTACAGTTCATATTTTTTTTGATTTAGATTATCTTGAAAAAGGAAAGGTAAATTATTTCCCATGGAAAAAGAAGGTTTTCCCTTTTTATAGGTTGTTTGGACTTACGTGGAAAAATTTATGGTATGCCTTTCATATTATGTAGTTTAAATTTGAATTAACAGATTATTCTACTTGAAAATATAATTACCTATGTGATGTCCTTCATCACTAATTAAAATTATAGGCTTTCAATTTCCTAGACTCTAACTCATCTGATGCTAAATTCTAGGTTCTCATTGGTGGATCACTCTTCCATTGATTTCCTTCCCCTCTGGATCTTGTCATACTTTAAAAGTCATCAATGATACATATATTATTTCAGGTATCCCAAAAGGCTTTATAGTAGAACATATTGTGAGGTTTTTTTGACACTTGAGGATTCTTTTTAGAACTGCAACGTGGTCTATGCTATCGAGTTATATATCAAGCAACTTGTCCTTAATAACCACACTATGAGGTAGGTTCAACCAGTTTGAACTTTTTGGGACATAGCATATGAATTTGTGTGATGAGTCCATATCACAGGTCTATTATGGTGACAAAAGTGAAGACACGTAATGATAGTTATTATGTTAACATTACTAGAAACATTTTAGAAATTATCCATGCTATCAAGATGTCAAAATTCCAGGCATTAGGTGTCAATACTCGTAGCTAATAGAGAATAATAATAATATAAAAAAATCACAACTTTATTCTTGAAATATGATTGTTACACATTGGTAACCTAGTTCATGAGTTACTATCACCCAAAGATTGCAAAACAAACTTAAAATATAAATTAAACCAACATGAGAATCCAACTAAGGGTTTATCGACAAAATCATGCCATAACCTGGCATTTTGAAACCCAAATTTGAATCCATCATAAGTAATACAATGCAAACTCGGATGGATTTTCAATGCATGTTTGCATGCTACACTTATTCTCTGTCTAGATATCATTTTTTAAATGGAACCATTAGTCAAGCCCACAATCCTTTTTATGTGAAAAATTTCAGCTCTATTTGAGCTCTTTTTTGCTCCACCACCTCCATAAACCAGTGTTACACGGGGTCTCGCCCCCCACCTAGGGGTCTAGATTCCTCGCCCCCTCGCGCTCCGGGGTCTTGGGGACTTCTAGGGGATGTTTCCCTCACGCCCCCTCACGTCCCCTCACCGCCCCTTTTAGTTTATGGTTTCGTGTTAAAAGTTGATGTGCCACTTAGGATATTTGAGAATCCAAGTGATTCTGATTCAGATGGTGACATGGTTGATCTTGATATATTCGTGCAGAAGTTGGATGCAGAGACTAGTGGGGCATTAACTTGAGCATTTATGCTCATTTATCAGTATGATGATATCATTTGATATTCACATGTTATGTTTTATGTTTTATGTTTCAGACATAACTTATTTGCGTTTAAGTTTTATGTTTCAGACTTGAGTTGTAAACTTCAGTTTAAACTCTATTTTGAATCTTGATATATTATGTCATATGATATCTTAAACTTTATTTTCATTGTACATTGTTAGTAGTTACATTAATGATTATATAGTTACAAACTTACAAACTTACATGCATGATTGTATGATGTATGTTTTAACTTCTAACTTTTAAATTTGTTTCAATTATATGATTCATCATTCATCGATTTGTAATTTATCTTTCATGATGCAAGTGTATGATGATTGTATATACATTCCTTGCAAAAATATAGTTACATTTTAAATATTAAATTTTATAATTTTTATGACCCCGACGTCCCCCCACATTTCCTGAAAATTGGTAGGGAGCTTTTGCATAGGCCGCTCCCGCGCTCCCTCGTCCCCTCGCTCCCACCTCCGGGGGACTTGGTGGAACATTGCCATAAACATATGCAAACATATATCATGATCTTGGAATTCCATTACATATGTATGTGCCAATGTTCCATAATCTTGCCCCATCATCAATTTAAGAAATTTCCATTGAATATCAAATTATGGAGGGGGGGAACTTTTTGCTGCAACATTTGGCTCAAAATCAAGGACCATCTTCGTATGAGGTGAATGAGACCTATAGATATTTGAAGAAGTAGATTAGTGCCTTTTCCTCTGGCCATGGAGTCATATACAGTCATCCATCACAAAAATTTGTCTTTGTTCATTCTCACCTTGAAAGTTGCAAAAAATCATGCCCTAATTGAAACGACACTAAATTTGAAAGATATAATAAAAATGCAAGCTAGAAGTGCCCTATTAATACAAAGGGAAAACCTTCCTACCTACTCTAACTGAGATAAATTTTGATTGAATAGGAAACATGATATTTCCTATGGAGTTGATCCAACAACTTGTTAAATGTATGGGACTAAATCATGCATTTGATTTCTAGGGAAACATGCGCATGAAGAGAAAAAGTGCATAATTAATGGAAAATCCATACATGCCACTTATGAAAACTACACCGAAATGTCAAAAAATACTTAAGGCCTTAACTTAATTTGAATCCAAAAATGAAAAAACAGGATTAGTGAAAACACGAGAGTGGTGTGGGTGAACAACATAAATAAAAAGTGAAGATACCTTTTCCCAAGATGCCTTTGTCACCGTTGTATGAAAACATGTTTTCCTTTCCCTTTATACATGCAAGTGAATGCATTATAGGTATGGTGTTTTCCCAGAATAGGAGAAGCCTACTTAAATATATCATTTGTGGATTGAATGTTTGGGTGCCTTAATGTGCAATGACATGTTTCCAGGACTGAATTCAATGCGAGGCATATTTGAAACTCTAACTCTGTCTTCCGGTGTCTTATTAGAAATTATTTCAGTTTTCATTTTGTGTTTTCAAGTTAGATATTGTTTTCAAGTTTTTACATTTATAATTTTATTGCAATGTGGTAGACTGATGAGAGCAGTGCAGGAACAACCCAGAGACGGGATGATCACGGAAAGAGGCCAGCGGAAGAACATGTAAAGTGCCAGCATTGCTCTATCTTCAGGTATTTTAGTTATTTACATAATTGAAATAATATTAATTTTATTCAAATATGCAGACACCTAGCCATGGTACGCCTGATGATTCCCTCTTTGAGGAAGAGCTTTCTTCATCCCTATCTCCAGTGTTCTTGTTGCAAAAAAAGGCACGAGATGCAAGGTCGAAATTTAATGCTTTGATAGACGCGCCTCAAACACCTGAAACAGAAGAGAGGATACAACATCTTATGAGGCAGCTAGAAAGATATCAGGTAATAATAAAAAGTCAAAAGGATATTTTTTTTGTTCTGCATGAGATGAATTGTGATAGTTTGATTTTAATTTTTACATTGACTAAACTAACAAAAAGTTCTTTTGTATGTAGCGTTTTCTGGCATTTTCTGAACCTGGTGTTGGTGGTAGTGGGACACAAGGGCAAGAGATTTCCCAACAACCCTCTCGTACACCTTCTACTCCTTTAGGTGCCAGCCAAGAAACACACCCTGCCCAAGCAGACACCCAGCCAACCGCTGAACGTGTTGGCAATGATGAGGCTGATATGGCCAACTACATTATTGCATTTCCTGGAGCTACACGTGTCAGCTCCACAGGGACCATTAATGACACGTTGTTGGTGAACAATGAGGGTGTCCCTATAAAGCATGTACAACTCCCAGGTAAATTTTAATATTTTAACTATTTCATGTACTTTATCTAAAACATATTTATCATGATTTTTATTTTTAAATTAATGATAATATCTTCTTTTTTTTTTTGGTTTTATTCTGTGTAGGAAACAATGAGTTCTACAGGATTCTGGAGAGCCATGCGTTGGTAATTTTTGGCCCAACCATACGTACGGGGTGGAATTCCCAGAATTCCAACCTGAAAAAAGAACTTCTAGATTATCTAGAAGCCCTTTTTGGGGTCGGCACATTTGACAGAAAAGCGGTGGCTCAGGTAGCCGGCAAATATTTGAAATATACCAGGGACACCTATAGGACACAATTGCAATTTAACCCTAGATATGAGCGTCCTCTCACAGTTTCAGAGAGTGAGTGGAGAGCACTCATCCATGACGGAAAAGAGAAAAGGGCAAAGAAAAAAGGAAAAATGCCAACTGGACCCGCAAGGTAAATTACAACTTTAATTCAATAGCTTTAATTTTCTTTATGTCTAAAATAAAAGTGTGCTACGTCATATCTGACTTCAATATTTTGATGCTAGGTTGCCTGACACCTCAAAGGCAACCAAAGCTAGGATTGAGAGAAAGGGCCATCACAAGCTCGGCCAGGGTGGCTACTTGAAATTAGCTGCAAGAATTGTAATTAAGTAGCTAAACATCTTATAATTAATTGTATCGCCTTCCAAAGTTTTTGTAATCCTATCGGATATGATTAAAAATACACAATCATATATAATGTAGGGTGATGACTTCGGAACAATAACTACAGAGGAAGATAAAAATATCGCTTTCCGTTTTGGCTATCAAGCTGTAGTTGAACGTCACAGAAGCTTGGGGCAGGTCCCAAGATCTACAATGCCTGATAAGGTAAAACATTAGCCTTTCAATATTTTTGTTTTCGTCCATAAATTTAATGTCTAACAACTTTGTTTAAATCAGGGGAGCAACACTACCGACGAGGTAAATAACCCAGTTTTAGAGCCGGATGTAGATGATCCTCTCGTGCAACCTGATCATTGTAGTGGGGACCAGGCCGACAATGCTGCTATCAGTGAGGGCCGTGACGGTAATTAATTTCCACTTATAATTTTTTCTAATTATACCTTGATGGTTGTCCTTATAACATTTTTTGTTTAAATGATAGAGAATGTTTCCCTTGAGGATCTTACCACCAGAGAGGAAGACAGGGCAACAGTCTCAACAGCGACAACTAGTGCACCAGGTAAATAATCTCATTGCAATTTTTTTTATTAATATTACCGAACTAGTTCAATGATATTTAAAAACTGACAATTAAAATTTAATATTATCTATTTTTGTAGGCGATGCCCCGTCACTAGATGAGACCAGACATCGTGACAATGCAACTAGGTCGGCGGCGACAACTGGTGCACCGGGTAAATAATCTCATTGCAATTTTTTTTATTAATATTACCGAACTAGTTCAATGATATTTAAAAACTGACAATTAAAATTTAATATTATCTGTTTTTGTAGGCGATGCCCCGTCACTGGATGAGCCCAGACATCGTGAATACGCAACTAGGTCAGCAGTGCGGGTTGAAAGGCACGAAACAGGAGCTGAGCACGATGATATTGATGATGTAATTAGGAGCTTTAAAAATAGGAAGAAGAAAAAGAAAATTTGACAATGTAAAATATTGTATTATTATAAGACAAACGTTACCATACTTGGAACGTTTTTTTGCATTATATAAAAAACTCATTTATCATACTATTTTTTTGTCAATCATTAATTGTAATGTTTCCTTGCGTACTTTTTTTTGAATTGTTTTTTTATTAGTTATTGAATATTTTTTTTTATGCTCATGAAAGTAAAAAATGAAATATAGATTGGGTATTGGGGAATTGAGAGTGATGTGAGGCAGGGGGGAGGGGCCATAAGAGCTTCCACCTTCACGTGGTTGGCCCTGTTTAGTAGAGAATAATTTATTGGAGAGATTTAGTCTTGGAGCAAACCTCCCTTGATCCAGCGTAGCAACAAAAAAGTCACTGTTGACTTAGTTGCTACTCTTTCAGATCATGGGAGGCTTGTTCCAAGTTCATGCGACTCCAATAAATTGTTCTTGAAACGAAGATGAGCTTATTCAGGTATGTTTTGACATTTTCAACATATGTTCTAACATTATCATAAGAATGCATCTTAGAGTAAAAAATACTACATCAATTACTTGTATTTATTGTATAGATAATGATGGAATTTGATTGACTTGGCAGTGCAGGTACAAATCCTCTTGCATCATGAGCAATACAACTTGTCAACCAGGGTCATGTCCAAGATATTTTTGCTTGTGCACTTGACCAGGTTCGTAATGTCACATTTTGTAAGTTCCTTTACGGTTCATAATTCAATATTAAGCTTGTTCATGATTATTATCTAGGTTTTTTGTATGTGTTTTTTCATTTATTTGATTGTAAGCAACTCTGCATGTTTCCTGTTGTTCACTATGATTTCTCCCATTACCACTCCCAGGATGAATCCGACTTTATTGTTACATAGTTTACTTTATTGTTACTATGATTTCTCCATTTACGATTTCATAGGTTACATCATGTAAAGTTGTCAATCTCAGGTTGGTGATGAGCTTTAGTTCTCTAGATTTGGGGCTTTTTTGATATTTTCTCCCTCATGTCATTCCTGCATCACCTCGTTGTTTGAGCATGCCAATTGTCTACCACTTGTACCAATTGGCACATGTCAATCTCTGAGTGGTGCCACATTTCACCTATTTTCGGTGAGAGTTTAGGGTTTCTCTAACATAGCTTCAGAAATCCGATTGAGTGCCTGCTTGAATATTGTCACATAATACTTATGGTTTGGATTGATGAGCATGTTCTGAATGGTTGGTTGATTCATAAGAACCACCCATAAATCTCCCTTCCTCTAACACACAGAAAATAAAAATTTCTTTGACAGGAGACCGAGTTTCAATACTTTGAAAACAAACTTCTATTCCCTTCAATAACTCAAAAAAAAACTATTACACTACTTCCTCACTGAGAGGGATTACAAAATTATGACTGCTACAAAACGCGGTGCATAAAACCAACTCACTGTCTGTTCAAAACAAACATACTCTGTCTCTAAGACACTCTGCTGTGTTTTTCCCTTTCGCACTGCTGTGCATACACACTTAAAAAGTTACACTCAGATTTTCACTTTTTACACACTGCTATGTAATAAAAAATTTACGTACTGTCTATAAAAAAAACTACCAAGCTTTTTCGACCTTTTTATTTTTATATGCCTGAACATATAAAACATATTATAATAAACCCTCTTTTAAAAAAAATAAAATTAAAACTAAATTCTATGGCCCACCTTTCATTTCGCATATGATATATATATAACATATGTATATATTAAACTATCAAAACATTAAAGAACCCTTTCCGTCGGACTTAAAAAGTCTAAATAGATTGATTTTCAAACCAAATTCGCGTTCCAAAATGGGATGCTGACATCTGCCTAATTTTAACTCGAATTCTCAATCCAATGTGCCCTATAAAAATTCGGGTCCGGTTTTCAGGTTTTCAGATTCCCTTCAATTTCATGCGATCCAATATTAATGCTCCACGTGTCCTCCTTTTGAATTTACAAAACTGTCGGGTAAATTTCTGTTTGTTTAATTTCTGGTTGGTGAATTGCGTTAATGCTGGCTGTTGTGTTTAAATACAATCCTGTACAGAAATATGGTTGTGGTCGTCTACAAAAAAAACTTGCAGGAATTTTAAATGCTGAATTAAATTTCTGGATGGCATGCAAGCAACCTCCAAAAAAAAATGTTGTTGCTGCATCCGTCCTTCTGCTGCAGCAGTTGAAGTTAAAATTCAATAGCACAGGGTTTAATAAGTGAGGGTGTAAAGGTAACTTTTTGTCGATAGTATTGGATTAAGATCATCTATTCATTTTTGTAGGGTCTTATGGTGTTTGTTTTTTTAGTTTTGGGTTGGGCTTATTGAGTCTAAGATAGTTTTTGAGTGAAAAAATTGCTATCAGGTATTTAAAAATTTTGGTTCTTTTGTCAAAATTTATGAGCTTGTTAGGAAATACAAAACTGACAATGGTTGTATCTTAAATTTGTGGAAAATAATTTGAAATGAAACCTTTTTGTTTAGGTTGTTGCGGCAGGTGCAAACCCCATTCAAATTACTAGGGGCATTGACAAGACAATAAAGGCCCTTGTTTCGGAACTCAAAATTTTGTCAAAGGAGGTAAACGCTTGCCTTTTGAGTAGGCTGGTTTTCCTTTTTGCTGATGGTTTGGTGTATCTAATTGAATTAGTTGCCTAAGGTATTTTTGGTTGCAAACTCCTTTTCATTTTTCATACGGTATTGGCCTTGTGGAATACATTTGATTGTGTGGTCTTGTTAGATCTACAACATTTGTAGTTGCTACCAAGCTTTTTCGACCTTTTTATTTTTATATGCCGGAACATATAAAACATATTATAATAAACCCTCTTTTAAAAAAAATAAAATTAAAACTAAATTCTATGGCCCACCTTTCATTTAGCATATGATATATATATAACATATGTTTAAAACATATGTATATATGTTATATATATATATAACATATGTTTAAAACATATCTTTCACATTAAACTATCAAAACATTAAGACCCTTTATTGGTTAAAAGTCTGAATAGATTAATTTTATATTGTTGCTATGCTGCTCACGTGTTCCTCCTTTTGAATTTACAAAGCGTCGGGTAAATTTACGTTTTGTTTAATTTTTGGTTGGTGAAGCATAGAAAGATATCCTTGATGCATTGTCAATGTTTGGCTAGGGTTATTTTGGAGAAAATAACTCCTTATTCCTAGAATAGTGATCTTCAATACAAGTAAATGCCAGAGAAGAGAGATCATCGTGTGATGCAACAAAACTGAAATTGGACCCCTAAGGAGAGCTGGTGTGTCTACAATCGCTTTGTCAGCATTTTCCCTTGGTTTACCCCATTCTTTTCCTCCAGCCTGAGTCTTAATTGACTTCTTCTTTCTTCGGGTTTATTTATCAAATTCGTAGAATTTGATAAATAAATACTATCCACAATGGTTGGACTTTAATTTATATTCCCAACTTTATATTATCTCCAAGCCTTATAACCAATGTTTAACTTTCAACACTTTTTATTTATACTCCACGTTTCTTTTTAAATAAATAACTTGTAATGAACTTTTGGCTCTATATTTCACCACCCAACCTTACAACAATCACGCTCCAGACTTATGCTAATTATCCGCCAATCGTTTAATTAAACAATTTCATTATACTCCGGCCCCACCTATATATATCAATAACCAATCAAACACTCGTATCGTACATGGCTATCCTCCGCACACCTTAGTTAACCTCCGGGCAAGTTCAACGTGCGACCACCGTCCGATGGCCCTTCTCCAAATCAACGACTCTTGGCAATTTCGCTCGGCTTCCAACGTCGGGCTTTAACGTGCGATGGCGCGGGTTAAACGGTGGTTTTCCGAGGGTCACTTCACCACGTGTCGCATTCCCTATGGAATCGCTCGCGAATAGGAAATACCGCCTACTCCGCAAAAGCGGTGCGATATGGGAAACCCGCTTTTGTGATTCCGCTCGTGGTTTTGGTACAGGGCTTGACCACGGGTGCAAGTCTGGTTCCGCTATCCTTTTGTTTGTTAACTCATGTCCAATCCTTGGGTCAGGTTTCGAAAGCACAACAATCTTGTCTCTTTATTAAGCGGGATTTTTATATTTGAACAGTGTTCACGACCCTGGTTCTCTACACAGACCTCGCCTTCGGGTGGGGTGAGTTCACAGGGTTATCCAACAATTTACGGGAATTCAAAGACAGAAGAATGGAATTATCAGTACCCAATTGCCTCACAGTTAAACAATTCTTCACAATTAGCAGTTCGAGATAATTCAATGGAAACTAAGCTTGGAAATCATTTAACTGGAAACAATTGTTCACACACAAAGGTTTATTGCAGAAATCCCCTCTCTACTCTTTCTGCCACTTCTGCCACTTGGCTTGTTGTTAATAGAGATAACTGGCTGCAATATTGGTGGTCAGGAATCAGAACCCTACACATAGCTATGTTATTTTTGTCAACTGGCTGTTGTTTGTAGAATGACATCTGCAAAAAAGCTTCATTGATAAGATGTTCTTATGTAATGAGTAGAGACTGGTTGATCTGGCCAGACCTGTATGTTAACTTTAATGTTAAATTTAACTGTACAGACTACAGACAGGCAAATGATAAAATCCCTATCTAATTAAGTACAATAGTTTGATTCTATTCTGATAAATTAGTGGCTATTTTTTAATACACTGTGTTCTTAGACAGGCTTGTGTTTCCTATGTAATTGTTTATCTTAAATTCTCTCCGGTTCTTTTAGTAGTCTCTTTAGCTTACTATGCATGCAAATGCAACTAACTGTATGTTAGGCACATAAACTTAGTGACTTGACATTACTCGCTCCTCTCAGCTGGTGGTAACTCGTAGAGGAATAAGAAAGCTCTCCAGGCCGATTAATTCACTATCAACATGTGCAATGACCCCAGATTGCGATCTTGATTTGTGTAACCTAAGAAGGGTTTCCATGGCGAGAAAAACCATTCCCAATGAACCTCTTGATGATACCGATCTCGTCAAATTGAAAACTGATAAAGGATCTGCAGAATCTCTTCTCAACTAGCTAGGGTGGATGATTGTCCTAAACCAGTTTTCCATCCAAGGGTTTTCCTCCCATGAAGAAATAAGCAAGAAATAAGCATTAAGCTGTGCAATCCAATATTCAGTAGAAAAAATTCTTCCAGGAAGAAATAAGCACTAAGCTTCCCAATCCAATATCCGGAGAAAAAGAATAGAAAAAAATGCAGAATGAGAGAGACATCAATTTCTGCTCTGTTAATTCCATTTTTCCAATTTCTCTCATTTTCTCCAATTTGAATTTATTCCCTTTTCCTTTTAATTTTTATTTTCTTTTCTAATGTTTTTCATCACTTTTATTGTCACTATGTAATGTCACTTTATAAATATTTATAAAGTCATCATGACCTCTCACATTTTTACGCCGGAGGCGTTTTCTTTGCAGGCTTGGGGTGAGCAAACACTGTTCACCCCAGCCAATGAGAAACAATTTTCCTATTGCGCATGGAACCAATTATATTTTGCCACGTGTATAGGGTCCGAGCACTGGTTCTGTGCGTGCTCGTTAATAGTGATCGATTCGCAGAAGAGACGTTGAGGGCGATATCAGTGATCTGGTTGAGCTGATGACTTCGGCTGTGCGCTCAAGGCCCCCTGCCATCCTCCTGCGCTCTCTGTTCATTAAGCAAAATGAGAAACTTCCAGGATGTGGATATCATGCCCAGGGGATCCATCAGCCTGGGGACGTTCTGCGCCATGGATGCGATCAAGGCGATCCCGTGTTCAGCAGCCGCAATTGTATTTTCAGTGGTAGCATTGACGACCAGGCACCCAAACTCAGTGGCTTCCTGCATATCCACATTGTCTATACCCACACCCGCTCTGCCGACAACCTTGAGCCTCCCGCAAGAGCATCGCAAAGCGAGATATTTGTGCAGACTTCCTCCTGCGATAAATTGTTGGAGCAGTCCACATTGGGCTACTTCGAAGCAGCTCCAGCCCGCCTTTCCCCAACTTCTCGGCCACCAAAACTGTCGGCTTCGCCTGCACATCAGAAGAGACGGCCTGCGGGGACAGACTTTTGAAACGAGAAACATTTTTGCAAGGTATTAATGGTGTGTTTTGCAAGGTTTTCCCTAGGAACGTAGAGGAAAGGAGACGAGGCAATTGCAGAATTGATTTGGGAGAATACGACATGTGGTAGCACCTCTAAACTCAAAGAAATTCATGCAAACTTATTTGGCAGCATCCACTGTAGAGGAGGTGTCGCCACATACCCTTGGAAAGTTAAATAACGTGCCGGACTCAACACTGTTATTCGAATCAATTGAGTTAAGGGTGTAATTAACCTTCAGAAACTGAAGGAGGATTCCCATTCATGAAGTGTCGGGTTGTACATGCTGCAGAGAATTGCTTTAATTTCTTTCTGGATAGAATCTCAAGGAAGGTCGAAGAGAATCGCTATGGGATTCACGAAATGCAACAGAAATCCCCTATTTGTGTTAACTCTGCATAAAAGCTCCTAAGGAGCGAATTTTGCTTCCTCGTTGAATCCGATCAGTTGATCTATGGATGTCAGCTTACAGTGGTAAAAGGAACTCCCTACCTTCGATGTGTTAACCGGGAATTATCGCCAGTGGTAGCCCAAGCATTGCAGAAATTGTGACTTTAATTTGAGTGAGGTACCGATGAGAGCGATGATGTTTTGTTGTGGAAGACGCACAAACCCAGAATGTATTGATCGCGCTGGTGTATTGAATCAGTGTTGGAAGTGTTATTACGAACGCTGAGATCGAACTGTGTAATAAACTATAGGCGGAACCTTGAGGTACCAAGTGGGACCTTGTGTAAAGAGTGATGGCGGTTTTTGGAGGCGAAAGGCGGTTTTCACACAAAATCATACGACAGTGCGCGATTTTTTGTCAAACAAATGCAATACACCCCTGTGCTTGAAAATGTAATGACTTCATGGACTGTTTTACTGCATATAATATATTCAAAATAGCGTTTTTTCTCTTGTGAAAAAAAAATGATTAATGTTTATCACTCTGCCTTCAAAACTAGCGATGCTGGTCTATGTTGCTGGTTTATTGATATGGTCTGATGGTCTTTTTATATTTTGGACATATCACACTCCTCACATGATTAGCGTTTTCTCTGTTCAAGGATTTTGGGTACTTTAATTTGTATTTGGAACAATGGACGTCGGTACGTACTCTATCTGTTGCTTTACTATTCTACATACTGCTATTTTACTTTCTTATAGATGCCTTGGGCATATTTGGATGCTTTCTCAGATTGTCGATAATCTCCATGTGGACCGTTACTGGGTTTTATATCAAGTCCATGTATGTGACATGGGGTATTTTTCTATCACTGTCTGGGGTGGGACTTCCACTTTTCTGGATGGATATTTGGGTTCCAATCTTCAGATGTGAAAATGTAATGACTTCATGGACTGTTTTACTTCATATAATATATTCAAAACAACGTTTTTCTCTTGTGAAAAAAAAATGATTAATGTTTATTACTCTGCCTTCAAAACTAGCTATGCTGGTCTATGTTGCTGGTTTATTGATATGGTCTGATGGTCTTTTTATATTTTGGACATATCACACTCCTCACATGATTAGCGTTTTTCTCTGTTCAAGGATTTTGGGTACTTTAATTTGTATTTGGAACAATGGACGTCGGTACTCTATCTGTTTTTTTACTATTCTACATACTGCTATTTCACTTTCTTATAGATGCCTTGGGCATATTTGGATGCTTTCTCAGATTGTCGATAATCTCCATGTGGACCGTTATTGGGTTTTATATCATGTCCCTGTATGTGACATGGGGTATTTTTCTATCATTGTCTGGGGTGGGACTTCCACTTTTCTGGATGGATATTTGGGTTCCAATCTTCAAATGTGAAAATGTAATGACTTCATGGATTGTTTTACTTCATATAATATATTCAAAACAACGTTTTTCTCTTGTGAAAAAAAATGATTGTTTATCACTCCGCCTTCAAAACTAGCGATGCTGGTCTATGTTGCTGGTTTATTGATATGGTCTGATGGTCTTTTTATATTTTGGACATATCACACTCCTCACATGATTAGCGTTTTTCTCTGTTCAAGGATTTTGGGTACTTTAATTTATATTTGGAACAATGGACGTCGGTACTCTATCTATTGTTTTACTATTCTACATACTACTATTTCACTTTCTTATAGATGCCTCGGGCATATTTGGATGCTTTCTCAGATTTGTCGGTAATCTCAATGTGGACAGTTACTGGGTTTTATATCAAGTCCCTGTATGTGACCTGGGGTATTTTTCTATCACTATCTGGGGTGGGACTCCCACTTTTCTGGATGGATATTTGGGTTCCAATCTTCAGATGTGAAAATGTAATGACTTCATGGATTGTTTTACTTCATATAATATATTCAAAACAACATTTTTCATCTTTTGAAGTTTCATTTTTTTTTTTTTTAAATTGAACCTGCCGTCGGAATTGCGACAGTTTAAAAACGTCGAAAGAGAGACAGTATAAACACGTCGGACGAGCGACGTTAAAAATGTCGGACCATATTTCGTCAGAATTGAGACAGTTTACAAACGTCGGAAGAGCGACGTTCAAAACTTCGGACCACATTTCGTCGGAATTGCGACAGATTACAAACGTCGGAAGTGCAACGCCAAAAACGTCGGACCACATTGCGTCGGAATTGCGACTGTTTACAAATGTTGGAAGAGCGACATTAAAAATGTCGGACCACATTTCATCGGAAGTGTGACAGCTTACAAACGTTGGATGCACAACGGTTCAGGAGACGTCAGAAGAGAGATGCTTGTTCGGAAGCGACGGAAGAAGCGTCGATAGTGCAACACTTTTTACGTGCGTCGGAACTGTGATGGCACGAGAAACCATGTTTTTCCCGCACTCAAAATGTCGCTCTTGCGACGACTATGTGTCGGAATAGCGACGAATTGGCCATCGGAATTTCCGCCAAATTTTCTAGTGAGTGCAATCTCCTTCCCTTACAGCGTTATCTTCAGAGGTTGCTTGCACAAGGGATTCATTTTGTGCACTAGAGAGTGCAATATTTAGTAAGGCGATCAACCCCTTCACTTGGAGATCATTGGAGGAGGTATCATTATTTATTGCAACATCTACTTCCTTCTCCTATGTTGTATTATATTTGAGTTGCGGCAGCTACACTGCAACTCCGACATTTTTATGTTTTATGTATTTTAGCCAATCCCTTGGAGGATTGATGTAATAATGTTTTCTAAGGTTGAGATCTTCCTCCCCCATCTTTATTTGAGCACATAATGTTATATCATCTTATATATATCAGTTTTTAGTCATTTTCCCTCATAGACTGTGCAGTGACAGAGTAGCTGGGTTTATGTAGCAGCGTATTCTCTTGTTTTATGTACATTTCCCCTTGAGGCTGATTTAAGCTCCCCTTGAGAGGTCTTTTCCTCAAGGAATTTGTATTATATTTGCTGCTACAGATTATGTATCATATTTTTACTCTTCTTACATTACATGAGGCATCATTTCACTACTGTTACATATTGAAGTTTTAATACTGCTGAAGGTTCTCTCATTGAGCATTATTTTGGTATACATGTTGGTGGGAGATCTGAATAGCCTGCTTAAGGTTATTTCTTTGAGCCTATATTCTGTAGGGAGTTTGTAGCAGACATATTCTAGGAATCCCAACACTGGATTGCCTTATTTTCACATGGGATTCCTTATATCACGTCCTCTTGGACATTGTTGTAGAAATTCCTTGAAGGGAATTATTAGCCTTTGACAAGTTCTATTGGCAGAGTCTACTAGTGGGCCAGGTAGCCTCTGGATCTCATCCTTCCTTGTGAAGGTGACATATCCAATAAATTCCCCAGCAATCAATCTCTGAAATATTTCAGTGTTGATTGTTAATATTCTTGGAGTTGGAATCTTGGAATATCTTAAGATATTCCCAGCAATTGTAGAAATTTCCCCATCTGGGATGTTAGAATGGTATCAGAGCTTCGAACTTGGCTTAGCCTGTGAAGTTTGAATTTCAGAGAAGAATAGGT
Organism: Pinus albicaulis; assembly: GCA_034641835.2. Lineage (NCBI taxonomy): Eukaryota > Viridiplantae > Streptophyta > Pinopsida > Pinales > Pinaceae > Pinus > Pinus albicaulis. The sequence continues at coordinate 392,954,449 of CM076573.1, forward strand.
CAAGATGATGTAGAGGATGAGATTAATTTGATCAATTTTCAAATCCAGCAACAACCTCTCCAAGGAGGTTGAGGAGACAGAAAGGGGAGAAGAGGAAGGACCATGCACTTCCTATTCTCACAGAGAAGCAGAGAAGAAGCATTAAGATCACTTGGAATTCAAAGTTCTAAGTGGGTACCTTTCTGAATACAGAACAAACCCTAGAGTCTTCCAAGAGACTCTATCTTTCCCTCACTATATTCAGCAGAAGGAGGAAAGAAGGCCCTACAGTCATGGGATGATGAAAGGAAATAGATTTTTGTTGTCTACATTTGATGGGTCACTCACATGTGCAGTAGAAGCTTGGGTGAAGAAGCTAGAGGTTTTTTTCCTACTACATCCTATGGTAGATAGAGAGGTTGTAGCAATTGCAGCGCTGCACCTTGAGGGATAAGCAAAGGCTTGGTGGTTCAACTATGGGAGGCATGCAAGGGTTTCCACTCTTGCTGATTTTTCTCATATATTGATCAGATTATTTGGCCAAAGGAGGGAGGAGCCCTCACCACCAGTAGAAGGGGCACATACCAATGTTGTCTTTATCATGAAGGAGTAGCCTTCATCTCTAGTAGTTGAGGTAGCCAACACATTTGGGGAAGAGACTCTTGCATGCACACAAGACCCTTCCGAACTTTATCAAGGTATGCATGAGTTTTCATTTCCTGTTGGTTCAATACATACCATGAGGGATTGCATACCATGGCAAGTTTTTTGTCTAATAGCAAGAGACTTTCACTGTGCTGTGCCATTTTGAGGAAAGAAACCCTCATCATCCTCATGCACTATTGATGAGCCATGCATCACATGCGAGGGTGGGGTTTAGAAATTTTGTTATGAAAGAGATTGCATTTCAATGTCCCCTGAAATGAAAAAGGAGAAATCTATTTTGGGACAATGGTAGCTCTTGTGGAAGAGGTACCAAGTGGCAGGATACTTACACCAAAGAGTAGAGCCTTATGGATGAAGTGTGCCCAGCGGAAATGTGGAGGATCCATAACCCACAGGTCCCAGGATCATTTCACAATTATTACTCTTGATGGAAAAAGTGGAGAGAATGGGTGCATCATGATGGGATGGCATTTCTCTTACCACTCATTATGTTCCCATTTCAGATTGAGTATGGTGGAAGTACGGAGGAGCAGCAAATATTCTTGTTGCTCAGATTTTGTTTGGATGTTGCGGGAGCAAGAGGAGGCACTAGCATGGTGCAAGAGAATTTCTCTTTGATCTTGGATGCCCAAGCAACACCTTCTTCATGGGAGGGGCTCTGCATTTGCAGCAACATGATGGGAGGATTCTTTGGCAAGATTCATGTCAAAGAGGGGAGCTTTGAGTTGACAGTGGCCCTACTCCAAAGGCCAGCAATGTTGTCACTTGAAGGCTTGGATTACATGTTGGAGTGTTCTCAAGCCACTTCACAAGTGATGTACTTTGGAGGCATGTAGGTGATGAGCATGAAGGAGTAATGGAGGAGAGCACTCCTTACCACATTTTGACTTTCTTGGCTTGGTTGCATAAGCACAAGAAGAGGGATCTACATGCAGTAATTATGGGTTTTTCTTTCATGCATTTTCATGCATATTCTTCATTGATGGAGGAGTCCACTTGGGAGAGCATCTTAATGGTTGCATATCAGCATATGGACAGATGCATAGCCCAAAATATTATGAGATGGCTGGCACAACCACTCCCCTACTATGTTGCAGTAAGGGGGACTTTTCACTTGAGCCATTTCAGCTCAAAGGCCAAAGTACATGATGAGGGAGGTAACTATTTGTGACATGCTTTGCACTCTCTTATCTTTATGAGCAGCATATCAGATCAAGAGGGATACTTCCTTCTTTCATATTGTGTTTTGTTTCACTTATGGTTCATTGCAGCAAAATGATGGCTATTTCAGCAGTGGGTTGTGGGGGAAAGCCACATGGATTTTGGTGTGCACCTTTGGCACCAAAATGTGTTTCCATGATCACACCTTGCAGGTTGGATGTGGAAGCAAAAAAGTGGCTACAAAGACACTTTTTGCATCATATATTGAGGAAGGAAAATGATTCCCTACACTGGTTCCATACATGGGACTATATTTCACCTCCTTGCTCTCATAAGTTTATGCTTCCATATGTTGCTAGTGGAACGCTGTTCAGAGGAAGCACTGTTTTGAAGGAGGGGAATAAATTGAAGATGCCCATTGTGAGTATAATTCTCCCTACTTTTCATGTTGTATGTTTCAGGAGAAGCAATTGGCAGTCCATGATTGCTAAACTTCATCTCTTTCCTTCATGTGGGAGGAGCTATTTGGAGAGTTTGAATTTTTGGAGGAGGCACTTCATGGTTTTTATGTTTGATGGGGTGGCTTGGGTCTCTTTTGAATACCATTTAATTTCAGCCATATATCAGCAGCAGCCCCATATGTATCATGAGGAGGGAGAGACTCATTGGGTGGATGTGCCCTTTGGGAGAGAAGACCTCCATTATTTTTGTAGCACATGCTCAAAGGGGAGTATGGAAGATGATATGGTCACCATGCTTAGCCATGTGTTTTTCCATGAGGTGAACCATATGATTGTTTGGATGCCATATATTTATGAATTCCAACTCATCACATATGAGATGATTTGGGCCAACTTGATTTGCAGTGTTGGAGGAGAGGTCCTTGGGGATCTAGACCTCATCTTGCCTCTTGAAGGCCACACTATTGCAGCCCAAGTTCAACTTTCACTCCATATTCATCATAAGTGGAGAAGAGGATAGCATGGGGTAGGCTATGAATCTTACCAAGTTTAGAAATTCAGCCCACCTATTTCTCATGAGCACAAGGTGGAGGAGTACTTTCAGGAGTTGCCTAGTTGGAGGGTGACTCATTTTCCTTAGTTGATTTCTTGGGGATGGAGGATCTATATGAGGATATTTTAGACTCCATGCCTTGAGTGGAGGACTTTTTGTAGTTCATCCTTGCTCTTTCTTGAGGACAAGAAAGTTTTGGGAGGGGAGGACTATAACGTTCCAAATTTTTCAATAAAGTATTTGGAACATTAATTTTTCTTTTATTTTAATAAAAGGAATAAAATGGGTGAGGAAGCCCATGTAGCAATTTAATAAACACTCCTAAGGTGCAAAAAGTCACTTAAGTGGCTTTATTTAGCAGCCCAAGTGTGAAAGGGGCCAAAAGCAAGTGAGCTAGACCATGGTTGACCCAAGTCAACAACGTGCCCAAGGGGGGAAGCTTGCACAAGAAGATTGCGTAGTTGGATGGAGGGAAATTTGAAATGAGATAAACCCTAATGTGAGTGGGGTCGATGCATGCCTTCCATAAAATATGAAGGAGGCTATTGTTGGGGTTCATCTTTGGAGAAATAATTTCGAAGTTGAAGCTGCCTTCAATAGAGATAGCTTGTGCTGCTTAGCACAAGAGGGATTCTTGTTTAGGAATTCCCTTCTCTTCCATAGGAGGCCATGGAGAGATTGTTCTTCATCTTCCTCACACCTTGGCTTGAGGCCAAAGCAGTCATTTGCAGCTACTGCGTTATTCTTGTAGCAAGAGAATGTTGGAGTTGCTGGTGTTGCAGTGAGGGACCTTCATCATCTCATTTTCGGAGCTTGTTTTGTAGAGGAGGAGCCATATCTTTCTCTAGGAGATCAGCAAAGGAAATCCGAGAGCTGATATTGCATATTTTGGCATTGCGCCATATTTTTTCTCTCATGCCCAACATAGTCTCCTTCCCTTACAGCGTTATCTTCAAAGGTGGCTTGCACAAGGGATTCATATTGTGCACTAGAGAGTGTAATCTTCCTTCACTTGGAGATCATTGGAGGAGGTATCATTGTTTATTGCAGCATCTACTTCCTTCTCCTACGTTGTATTATATTTGAGTTGCAGCAGCTACACTACAACTCCAACATTTTTCTGTTTTATGTATTTTAGCCAATCCCTTGGAGGATTGATGTAATAATGTTTTCTGGGGTTGAGATCTTGCTCCCCCATCTTTATTTGAGAACATAATGTTATATCATCTTATATATATCATTTTTTAGTCATTTTCCCTCATAGACTACGCAGTGACACAGTAGCTAGGTTTATGTAGCAGTGTGTTCTCTTGTTTTATGTACATTTCCCCTTGAGGCTGATTTAATCTCACCTTGAGAGGTCTCTTCTTCAAGGAATTTGTATTATATTTGCTACTACAGATTATGTATCATATTTTTACTCCTTACATTACATGAGGCATCATTTCACTACTGTTACATATTGAAGTTTTAATACTGCTGAAGGTTCTCTCATTGAGCATTATTTTGGTATACTTGTTGGTGGGAGATCTGAATAACCTACTTAAGGTTATTTATTTGAGCCTATATTCTGTAGGGAGTTTTTATCAGATATATTCTAAGACATCCCAACACTGGATTTCCTTATTTTCACATGGGCTTCCTTATACCGCGTCCTCTTGGACATTGTTGCAGAAATTCCTTGAAGGGAATTATTAGCCTTTGACAAGTTCTATCGGTAGAGTCTACTAGTGGGCTAGGTAGCCTCTGGATCTCATCCTTCCTTGTGAAGGTGACATATCCAGTAAATTCCTCAGCATTCAATCTTTGAAATAATTCAGTGTTGATTGTTAATACTCCTAGAGTTGGAATCTTGGAATATCTTAAGGTATTCCCAGCAATTGCAGAAATTTCCCCATCTGGGATATTACAGTATCTGTGAACTGTAGAATAATTCCTGGTGAACCAATAAGTACGAGCAGGAAATCTCCCTAAATGTTGTGTTCGATGTATCACATCTACAGTGTGGTCGAATTGGTTACTTATGGCATGTTTGCAACCTAGTGGGGTCTCGCAAAATATATCCGATGGTACGTGGGAGTCCAGTCTATAGTAGCGTTTCATAATGTGTAAATGTATGATGAGAGAATCCCCTTATACTTTTCATACATGGAAAATAGTTCTATATACTTCCATACATGGAACGGGATATCATCCCCGGAATGTAACACAAACTACTAGCAACAGCTGCTACGCTTAACGACATCGGAACACATCTCTAGCCTCAACCTCTAGATGTTTGAATTAATTTCAAATTCTCCTTAAGGTTAATTGAATAAATTTAAGGTTGATCTTGATTGAAGTTTCCATTTCAAGGCTCAAAAAAATGTCACTTGAATACCTATAATGCAACTAGCATGAGAAAAGGATCCTTTCAATTCAATGAATGCTATCTAGTTTAGGGAAGAGTTTCAAATAGTGATGCAGCAAACGAAGCTTTTCATAACCATATCACTTTCACTATCCCAATTCAATTCAAAACATTCAAATATGGAAATTATGCAATGAAATATATGCAACATTTCTTTTTTGAAAACTATGCAGCTGTAATCTATGCACAATTTTCCTTTTTTATTTTTGATGAATGAGAATGCATTTAATGCACTTTTCGAAGAAATGAGAATCTACTTAATGTACCTTCCAATAATTGAGAATGCACTCAATGAACCTTTTAGCTTTCAATCATTAAACAATGTAATCTAATTTCAATGATAAATCTCAAAAATGACTTTTCAATGCAATATGATCTAATGCACTTTAACAAAATTAAACTTTGAGATGAAAACTAAATGAATGCAAAATAAATTTCTTTTATGGTCTCAAAAGAACTAATAATACTCAATCAACATCAAAACAGTATTCCTTCCAAACACACAAGCAACAAACAATAATTTTAATTGACTCAAAGAATCAAAGACTCAACCAAAATTCAATTTTACCACTTCAAGCAATGATCAGGGGCTTAGTTTTATGCTCAAAAATAAAAGTTCTCAGAATGGCTTGAAACCTGAATTACCATGTAGTGCTCATCATTTTGAATTTGACACACTTTGTTTCGCACAAAATGGACTCTGTATGCTCCCGAAAATGAGTTTTGTTCGCTTTGCTAAATAGGTAAAAAAAGGACAGAAATGTGCCCAGTTAGCAGTCTGTATTGATGACGTGGCACGCTGACTGCGTAGGGTTGATTTTTTTTTCATTTTCCTCTGGAGAATAATGGACTACCAAGTGGTAGCATTGTCTGTTGAAATTTTTGGTTATGTGGAAAATTCCTATTGGGTTGAAGTTCTTACCAATGGGGAGAGGACACATGGTGAAACTTGGGGCCACCACGTGCCCCCGTCCATGGTGGTGTGGTGTAAATTTTTTGGGTTGAAGACCAGATGGAGGCACCGAGGTTCGACCCCATGACCTCCCACATGCTAGCACCACATGTTACCATTCCACCAGACTAATAGTTCTTAACCATATACAGTTCCACATATATTTAAATTATATAATGTTTGTCGACAGGGGGGGGGAAGGGGGCCAGCCTCTAGTGCATAGGATCGAGGCCCGAAGACCACCAGCGGAGCCAACTCTTAAGAGAAGAGTTTAAAACTAATCCTCTATTAATTAGTGCTAACTGAAGTTAATTAATTTAATTAGGATTAAGTTGGTTGTCCCTAATTTCGGCGAAACTTCCAATTTAACTCCAGCTAACTAGATTTAGCTCTAGTTAGCTAAATTTAAGCCTGAAATTGTGGAGAAAATAGAGATTGTCATAAATTTTGGATTTTTCGACCAAATCAAGGTAAAAAAGTAGCTAGATGACCATTTTTGGAAATTCTGGACTCATTGGTGTAGGTTTCAGGAGTAAAAAAACATTGTAAATAGGTCATTTTGCAGTTATTAGCATAATATAGAGGCCCAAGCCATGGAAGCTGGACCAAGGAGATGTAGCCCAGGAGGGGTGAACTCCTTCATCAAATACCTATGTTGATGTGTTGTATGGTGATGTATTGTACTTTTATTTGTTGATGTTAGACCTTTATTTTGTGTTAAATTTTTTATAAAATTAACATTGAAAACACTCATGAGACTCGATAATTTTCAAGAGAAATTGAACCCTTAAGCACACATAAGACATTGTATTTATAATCTAAAAGAGTAATTAGCACAACAACACTAACATACTTCATTCAGATCATTTTTGGTATTAGAGATTTAGGTTTTTTTTGTGCTGTTAGCCACCTATATTTTTCCATTATATCAGCTGGTGGCTAAATATTCTGTGCAGCCTTCAAGAAACAAATTCAGTCCTGAAATTGTTGGTGCTTGAAGTCTTCTGGTGAAACCATAAACTGCTGATTAGATCTTCATACATTTCCTTCTCCCAGCCTCTGATACTCCACGAAAATCCAAGTCAAACACTGTTGCATCCCCCTTCCTTTCCCCTCCTTTGCCTCCATCTTGCCTTCATTCTTCAATTTCCTTTTACCCATGGAAACCCCACATTCCACTTCCTAAGGTTAAAAACCCACTTTTTAGCCTATCGGAACCTTTTTCCTTTTTTCAAAAATCATTCAAAATCATATAAAAACACCTATTTTCTATGTGCTAGTTTTCAGCCCCCTTGGGCTAAGACCCTACTTGTCTTTCTCCACATATTCGAGCGCTGGAACCAATAGTCAAGCCTTTAGGCGCTTAACCGAAAAATAACCCTTCTCCGCTACATTTTTCCTTTGAAAAACCAAAAAACCCACATTTCTAAAGTTTCAGCTGGGAAAATTTAAATCACATCTTTTAAATTCCACGATCAGCCAGGACCGTCAATCTGCTCCCCAGATCCGACAGAGCGGAGCACGCCTCACCTGGTGGACCCCCTTTCTGCACTGTTTCTCGTTTCCGCCAGTTTCATCCCGCACTGCTTTCCGCGTCAAAGTGGTTTTCTCCTGTCGGCCAGCGATTCCACACGCTGGCCGACGCGTGTCCCCCACCACTATTTCAAAACTGTCGTGCAATGACACCGCCTGCGCGCTAAACTTCATACCAAAGCCACTCAGCGGAATTGGTAGCCATCGTCTGATTGCGACCCCCACATCCAACGGCTGTCCTCCTTCCAACTTGCTCGCCCTTTAACCAAACTGCATGCTAGTTAGCTGGTTCCCGGCGCGATCAAAATACAATCCCTGCCGTTGATCTCTGCAGATCAACGGTCTGCATTCAATTTCTTAATTACATCCCCCTAGTCAACTGAGCTCCGCTCTGACTTTCCAAGTCACACACAACTGTTGATCATAGCGCGATCAACGGCTCCGATTGCTCCACCCTCCCGCGCGTCTTCCAATGCAAATTTGTCCATATAACGTAGGATTTTCTCATTTTGTTCATTTTTTTGCAGGTTTTAAGGTTCTTTCTTCACGATTTTAGAGAATTTGAAGGACGAGGGTGACAACCCCCGTCCTTTCGATTTATCCAGAGGATCGACCGCAGGGTGAAGAACAATGTTATCAACGAGGTTTCATGAGCCTTGGTTGCTGCGCATCCCTGTAAAGCTTGAAGAATACCGTCAAAATCAACGCAGAGAAAGGGTATCGGATATTGAAGACAACAATGAACCAGAGCAGCATATTAGTGAACAGATTGGCGGGGATTACGGCTAAGACGGTTATCAAAAGCCTAATCCCCGACTCAGAACACAGATTAAAGGAAAACCTAAAAGTGTTCATCAAACATATTGCCTCCACCGCCATACTTTGAGGCAAATTGATTCCTCAACCACCGTAGTGCCACCTATTGCCTCAAAATGCTCAATCAGAGGCTAAATTTATTGAACAGGGTCAGATATTATGCCTCGGAACAGCCAAAGAAGTTATTTCTGCCCCAGATTTAATGACAGAATGTTTGCAGAGTAACCCTAATAATACAGAGAGCCTCAAAGGTCAACAAAAGCTCCCTCCGAGCTTACTTCATAAATATAAACACATTAATACAGTGGAACACCTGTATAATTTCTTCATCGAGCCTCCAAGGGCCATGAAGACATCAATTCTGCATTAATTGTATTTGAGATCTTTTCATCAGATCTCACCTCCTCATCCTTCTATAAATACTTCAATAGCAGATGAGTGAGGGGTTGGATTGTTTTGTTGTTAATGTAATTGCTGAAGCACTGTCTTGTAATTGAGCTGGAAACTCTTGACTGTAAATAGTGGTTTCATAGGCTCTTGGAGCTCTACTTGTAACAGATAGGTTAGGTTGTGAAGAGAGATGGATTAAAACACTGGATATGAAGATTGTAACTGGTTTGAAGCATCAATACAAGCTGATTTATGGGATCCTGGTCTATGCTGATGGTGATGTTATTCTTACTGTAACTTGTATTTTGCTTTTCTGTTTTCAATTTGTTTCATTTTCCACTATAAAGAACAGTTTAAACAGTGTTAGGACCTACTGTATACCAGTAACCTTCTCTGGCTGAAAAATATTTATCCCAATGTTTTCTTATAATATGTGTTATTTAGAAATGATTTAATTCAGTCTAAGTACAGAGATGCTGGTGTTCCCTCATCTTTTTGTCACAGCTGGACGTTTTTTTTAAATGTTACTTTCAATATATGTTGTGTGAGGATGAATTGAGGAAATCAAGGTTAGCCCTGAGTCCCTTTCTTGTTTACTCAGCTATTTGATTGTTTCCCTTAGGATGTGTTAAAAGCTGACTAGTTTCGAAGTACTTATCAGATCTTAGGCCATTCTGTGTTATCTTTGTGATTGTCTTGGAAGTAGCCAAGTAAAGAAGAGCTAGGAGAGGATTTGTGGTGAGCCCGGTCCGCTAGTCTCTACTTCAAAGGTTGCCTTCAAGTTTCCCTTAGTTTTATATGTTTTCTATTGGAAGTGTATCAAAGGCTGGCTAGTTTCAAAGTACTTACTAGATCCTAGTTTACTTTCATGTTTTTCTTAAGTGCCTGGTCAAAGGCTGGCTAGTTTCAAAGTACTTACCAGATCCTGGGCTGCTCTTTGTTCTACATCTGTTATTTCACCTTCTTGATGTATCATTCCATTCCATAAATCAAACCTTAAAGAGATCCTTAGGCATAGATGACTTGCCCCATAGATCACTCTTGAACCTAATTGTTTCAATTCAATCCTCCTATGACTCCATAGCCCAATGGACTGAAAACCTGCCCTCATCTTTCTTCTTGATCAAAGCTTACTCTTTTTGCTTGCAACTTCTCACTTTTGAACCTTTTTACCTTCGGGACTTTTCACCTCTAACAGCAATCATGTTCAACCATCCAAAAAACAAACAAAACCCTTGGACTTCATAACTAGCCTAATATCATTACCTCAAATTTCAAAGACAAATCCATCTTTGCACTTATTGGAGCGATCCCTCTCCGGGATTCGGGGCTAGATCTAGAATCCCAAAGTTGGTTGAAATGATGTTAACTGTTTGTAATCGGACTTTACCAATCTTGCTTATTACAAAGACCTAACATTTACGCGACTCAGGAAAAACTCGAGTCTTTTACATTCAAATCTATTCATAAAAAAGCTTGCGTTTGGGTTCATGAGCACTTGGTTTATTAACCCGGCAGGCCACCAAAACCTAACATTTCTGGCGACTCCACTAGGGAACTTCTTACCCAGAAACTTCATAAAACCTTGAGAGTAAAAGCAGCCTTTCAAGCACAACCAAGAAATGGTAATTAAGATAAAACTCCTCTGAATCAGTGACAAACTAGGCCAACCCTGGGATTCTTTTAAGTTTTTATCTAACCTTGGAAAATCAGCTAGCTTAGCCATAAGGATAGACTGTCTTTGTTTCATAACCGTAGCTAAGTTTTGAGGCAAAGTTAGGACATTCTTCTAAACCATAATTAAAAACAATTCAGAAAATACCAAAAATATTTCAGATTGGTAGTAAAACACTACTTTTTGATATCTTGTCTACATTTTTGATGTGTTTTACTCTATACTCTCAAGACAGAGTCTGGAAAGGGCCAGGTAGCCTCCGGATCTCATCCTCTTTTGAGGTGACATATCTGGTGAATGCCCTCCCAGTCAATCTCTGGTAAGAGTTGATTGTGTTTTGAGATATCCTTGAAAAGGGAGGTTTCACAAACACTACGGTGGACAGTATGCCCCTTTGATAACACTCTAGACTTTCCACCTGGCGACTCCACAATCCTGAACAGACCTTAAGACTCCTCTGGGAAGAACCCTCATCATTACAACATCCGTCAAACCTAGCTGAAAGGCTGTAGGATTGAAAGTGAGAAAACAAATTAGTTGACCTCACAAAGACTATCATATCTGGTTGAACTTTTCTTGTTTAGTTGGGCCTAAAACGTACAAACATTGTGGCTCCTAAAAATATTCACACTAGAGCTCATCCTGACCCTGATCCCCCTGAGATAGTTGATAACCCAGAAGGAATCCTTAGGAAGTCTCTTAAGATACAATTGTCAACTGTTTTCAGATCACCCTTAAGAGCTAAATCAGTCCCTGAAAATCTTTCAGCTCTTCAGAAATCACAAATTGACTTATTAAACCCATTCAGGACTAGGTCATTTGGTGATTTAAATCAGCTAGATTCTGAGCCCTCACTTTCATCTCCAGAAACAAGTGAGCCCCTGGGGGATAGAGAATCAACACCTCCTGATTTACATTTTCTACATAATCTAGGTGCCGCTCATCCAAGATCAGCCCATAAATCTATTGCTGTTCCATCCACTTCTGTTCATTCGTCATCCACTGTTCAAACCACTTCACTTCAAACCACCCCGCCTCTTGTAAATCCACCCCCACTACATATCATGGCAAAGCGACATGGTATGCCCTTAGTCCTTCTGTACCATTAGTCAATCTTCCACGGGACTATCAGTCCAAAATTCCATTATATGATGCTAGAAATACTATAACAACATCACAACATGTGGATAAGATGAATGACTGCTTTGACAGAAATGAGATTGCTGATGATTCTATCAAAATGAGATTATTTGCTCAAAGTTTGGGAGGAGAAGTAAGAAAATGGTTCAAAGGCTTAACCCCTCATAGTATTAATGACCTTCAAGGTTTTCATCAATATTTCTTAAACAAATGGGAAATGCGGAAGAATCCTCTCCAAATCTTGGCTGACTACAACAATCTCCGCAGGAACCCAGGGGAAAGTGTACAGGCTTATTGTACTAGATTTAACAGTATCTATAATGCACTTCCCCCAGAACTAAAACCTCTGCAAGGCTCAGCTTTGAACAAATTTCCTGAAGGTTTTGACTCTAACATGACCTATTCGCTAAGAGAAAGAGTTTTTGCAACCCTTGAAGATATGCAAAGAGGTGCCCTTTTTGTGGAAGTTAACCTTATGGAGAAGAGAGCAAGAATGAAAGCTGAAAAGAGGGTATCATTCAGCGAGGAATCTGCTCCTACTACTTCAAGCTCAAAAATGGAGAGAATGATGGAAGAAATGATGAAGAAATTGAGCATTCTAGAGAGAGCGCAAGCAAGTCTAAATCAAAATGCTCCTCAAATCAAAACCAAAACCAGAATCAGAATGTTAGAAGGAATCAACCTCCAAACAGACCCAGGGAAGATGATCAACAGATCACTCCTCCCTTCCATCAAAACTATTTAAGTGAGGTTGAGGGAACAGATCAAGTAACAGAGGAGGAGGATATAAACCTATTTGGGGTAGATGATGATGACTTCGAGGTTCATTATGATAGGAAACAAGGTCTTTATACACCTTATGACGACAAAAGAGATGATAATGAAAATTGTTATCAAAACATGGAAAACGTTGTCATAGAGCCTTCAAAGGAATATGAACTCAGAAGTAAGTCTAATCAACAAACCCCCAACAGTAAAACCTCTGACAAGCCTTCTCAAAACAACACTGCAACCAAGTCTAAAACAATCAAACAAAAAGACAAAATAGTGGCTGTTAATTCTGGTAGTGGTAAAGAGAAAGACACTCAAAGTATTGAAAAACAGAGTGCAAACATTAGCAGTACTAGCACCCCGACTAGTACTCCTGGTAAAACAATTGTTTCAACCGTAGATAAAACAAATCAGCAAGCTGTTATTGCTGATAAAACGGCAGTAAACAAGGCTGAAATCAATGTTTTAAAGAATCAAAACCTTTTCAGCCTAGAACAGGAAATCTCAAAGATCAAAATTTTTGTTCCTTTGACTAAGTTAGCTGCCCAACATGTATATAGGTCCAAAATTTTGAAGGCTTTGAACTTAGAAGATAATGAAGATACACTCAATCTTAATGATGACCAACTAGAGCTTATTTTTGGTCTAAAGATTGAAGGTAAATTCCAAGAGGGTCCTGTCCCTCCCTTTTACGTAAGCTTAAACATTCATGACAAAATTCTGCATAATGCTATGCATGACTCGGGCGATTCCCATAATTTAATGCCAAAAGCTGTAATGGAAAGCCTGGGTCTTGAAATTACCAGACCTTACAAAGACTTGTACTCCTTTGACTCAAGCAGAGTTAAATGTCTAGGATTGATAAAAGATCTCTGTGTCAACTTAACCCAGATTCCAGCCAAATGTTTAGTCATGGATGTTGTTGTGGCTGATGTACCCCCAAAGTATGGAATGCTTTTATCAAGATCTTTGGGGGCTAAGTTACAAGGAACTATGCAAATGGACATGACCTATGCGACTATCCCTGTTTTTAATCAGACTAGAAGACTTTACAGGGAGTCACACATGCAGTACATAGTGACAAGTCAAGACCAGCCTCAAAACTCTCCTCTGTATGCTGTTAGTACGAGCCTTGATTCTTTTATCATTTTTAATGATGAAACATTTACAGGAAAAATCATTTCAACAGAATTAATGGCTGAAACGGAGAAAGAGAAACACAACGCTCAATGGCCGAAACAGTCTACTGTATCTGAAAATCCTAGTGAACCAAACACAGGTCTTGAACTGCAAGTCATCAATCCATTAAACTTAAAGCTTAATAGTCAAGAGGGCAACCCTCAACCCGATGAAAAAATTGAGGAATCAAATCATACAAAGGCCATTCACCAAAATAAAAATATTCCTCTCTGGACTATGTATTTTGATGGGTCATGCACCAGAACAAATGTTGGTGCAGGTGTCTGGATTACTAACACTGAAAACAATCATACAGAATGTATCTCATGTAAATTAAACTTTCAGTGTTCCAACAACGTAGCAGAATATGAATCCCTCCTCTTAGGCCTGCATCTCTTGAAAAAGTTAGGTGCCAAAAGAATTAATGTATATGGGGATTCTGAATTAATCATTAGGCAAGTTGATGGGAGGTATAATGCACCCATCATTTAGGGCCTATAGGAATGATGTCATGGATCTTTTGAAAACATTTGAGTCCAACCTAACTTTTGTCCCAGGAAAATATTACTTGAAGGCCCATGATTTAGCCTTTCTTTGCTAGGAGCACACTTAATATTGTATGATGACACCTCTCGAGATAAAGTCAGGACCATCTGTCCCAGTTAACAAGAAATATTGGCGAGTGTTTGATGGAGATAAACAAATAGAAGACTTCATTACAGTCGAGAAATGAGTTTGAACTCCATAGTTGATTGATTATGATACGGAAGCTATGAGTGAAGAAAATTTTCTTGGTGAAGAAGAAGAACCGTCTCCCGAGCTTATAGACATTAACCTTGAATAGCAAACTTAGTAAACAAACGAACTGAGTGCAGAATCAGAAACAGAAGAAATAGAAACTCTGCGTTCTAAGGATGATAGTTTTCCCAAGGGTTTGGCCCCTCTAGAAGAATTGTTTGATTTTAATGATGTGGCCAATAAACCTAAACTGGAACCTGTAGAAACTGAAGTGGAGGAATGCAACATAGGCAGTGAGGAAAACCCGAAAATGATCAAACTGTCCAAAACTTTGCTAGCTCACATTAAACTCAAATACCTAGAGCTGTTCAAAGAATTTTCTGATGTTTTTGCGTGGAGTTATGAAGATCTTAAGTCCTATGACACTAAAATAATACAGCACAAAATCCCTCTTAAAGAAAACCAAAAACCATTCAAACAGAAACTGCGTAGAATAAACCCTGTCCAGTTACCATTGGTTAAGAAAGAAATCATGAAGATGCACGATGCTGGTATTATTGTCCCTATTAGATATTCTGAGTGTGTATCTAATCTGGTGTCTGTTAGGAAGAAGACTGGAGAAATCAGGTTTTGTATAGACTTTAGAAATTTAAACAAAGCTTCATTAAAAGACAACTACCCTTTGCCCAAGATGGATCATATTTTACAAAGGGTGGTGGGGTCTAAAAGAATTTCTTTGCTAGATGGCTATTCAGGGTATAATCAAGTCTTAGTCCACCCTGATGATCAATTAAAGACAGCTTTTACTACAGCCTGGGGCACCTTCATGTATGTGAAAATGCCTTTTGGTCTAATGAATGCTGGAGCAACCTTTCAGAGAGCCATGGACATAGAATTCTCAGAAGAACTAGGCCTCTTCATCATTATATACCTTGATGATGTCACTGTGTTTTCAAAAACAGATGAAGAACACTTAGAACATTTAAGGAAAGTTTTTGAGAAGTGCAGAAAGTTTGGGATATCTTTGAACCCCTAGAAGACTTTATTTGGTCTCCAAGAAGGTAAAATTCTTGGGCACATCATTTCAAAAAAGGGTATAAAGATAGATCCAAGGAGGATTGAGGCCATATTGCAAATCTCTCATCCTCGAAACATCAAAGAGTTGCAGTCTTTCATTGGGAAGATAAACTTTTTGAGAAGGTTCATCCCCCAAACAAATTTGAGCTCATGGGAATATCACAAACATGTTGAAAAAGGAGCAAAGGGTGAAATGGACCTCGAAGCAAAGACATCCTTTTAGCGGTGAAACGACGTTAGCAGAGACATAGGTTCTCATATTTCACGACTTTTCAAAGGATTTTTATAAATATATTGCATCGAGAACATACCATAGAGCTGTTTGTCCTTTTTCTGAAAAATCCACAAGGACAAGAGCAACCCATTGCATTCTTTAGCAAGGCATTGAGGGATGCTCCTTTAGTATAACATCATGGAAAAACAAGTGTTGCTGGTAAAGGCTTTGAAAGACCCAATTATCACGTCCTTCACTCACACATCATTTCCTTCCCAAAATTCAATTGTAAAAGATATTCGACCCGGGATCAGAGATGGTAAAAGAGGTAAGTGGATTGATGTTATTCTTGAACCTGGTTTAGAATAAAACCCACTAAACAACCAGAGCCAGGTCTAGGTAAATTAATGGCTGAATCAAATTGTGAACTTCTTGATATTAATATGATCGATGCTTTGGATGACCAAGAAGAATTCTCAACTCCCATTGTTGAAAATCATTTTGCAAATTCTCCTTGGTATACTGATATTGTTTATGTTTTTCTTAATATGAATACACCTCCTGGTTTATCCAAAACAAAGGAAAGGTTTCTAAAGTTGAAAGCTGTAAACTATTGCATTATTGATAAAAGTCTGTATTGGAGAAATGCAAGTGGTATATTGCTTAAATGTTTGCCTGAGTTTGATGCAGAAAAGATTAAGTAGGAATTCCTTGAAGGAGAGTGCAGGGGCCATTTGTACTGGAAGTCAACAGCTAACAAGATTTTGAGGGCTGGTTTCTATTGGCCCACTCTTTTTCCCGATATACACAAAATGACTACTACTTGCCATAAATGCCAATTGTTTGAGGGCAAGAGAAAATTATTACCCGTTCCTCTGCATCCAATTAATGTTGAAGCCCCTTTTCAACAATGGGGACTTGACTTCATAGGAGAAATCCATCCACCATCCTCTGCCCAGAATAGGTGGATTCTTACCGCCACAGACTATTTCACTAAGTGGATAGAAGCCATTCCTTGTATACAGGCCAATGATTCAGTTATCATAAAATTTATGGAGACTAACATCCTCTCCAGATTTGGTTGTCCTACCAAGATCATCACAGATAATGCGACGACATTTGGATCGAAAGAAAATGGTTGGGAATTCTGTCACAAGTACCGGATAACATTGGGACACTCCTGGCTTTATTACCCTCAAGGTAGAAAGCTTAAAAGGGAATCTTCCAAAAAAATCTTGATGAATATAATCGAAAAATGTTGGAGGACAACAAGAAGTCTTGGCACACAAAGCTGATCCATGCACTGGGCATGATTAACCCCAGAAAATCCATTGGTATGTCACCCTTCAGCTTGTGTATGGTACAGATGCAATTTTTCCTAACAGCCTTGGTGTACCAGTTATGAAGTTAATTCAAGAGTTACAGACTGAAGAGAATGACATAATCAGAAGGATAAATCAGACCATTCATCTTCAGCAGACTAGGGAAGAAGTGTATAACAAAGAATTACAGAAGCAACACAATATCAAGAAAATATTTGATAGAAGAACAAAGGGCAGCAATTTCAAGATTGGGGATAAAGTTTTAAAGTGGGACTCAAAGAGGGAAGACAAGGGGAAGCATGGTAAATTTGACAATCTGTGGCTTGGCCCTTACTCTATTCATTCAGTTGCTGGAAACAATGCATTCTTCTTACGGGGTATTTTCGTGGTTTGAGTGGGGATTTTGTCAATGGTAGGATGCTTAAGCATTACCTTTCTTAAACCATTTTATGTTCTGAAGCCTTTTTATTTTTCTTTTCCCATTATGAATATTTCATCTACCATTGCATTCAAAGTTATGAAAAATAAAAAAATACAAAAAAAAAGAAAGAAAGAAAAGAGGGCAGAAATGAAAACAAGAAAGCCAAGGCCCCATGCCAAAAAGAGAAACAAACCTGAAAGTGTGCAAGCTTAAATGACACTCCTGAAAACACACTTCTAGTTAGTATTTATTTAATCTTGTCATTAACATAATTTCTCTTGATAGGGTAGTGAATTTGATTAAGCCAAACTATTCAATCTTGGCTTATGAGTAGATAGATTAGGATAAATGAAAGGTTCAAACAAATGATAAATCAGACCAAAGTTTCCAAAGGAAGAAATATTCACTAAATTGAGTGAAAGAATGAAAGATATGGTTCTATCTGACTTAAAGCACAGACAGAAGGAAAAGGAAAATGAGCTCAAACAAAAGCAAAAAATAAATTTGCAAAAAGAAAAAGAAGGTTGTACTTAAAATTTCAAATCTTAAGCCTCCCATTTTTGATTTTAATTTATACGCAAAATAATAATCTGTGTGCAGCTTGTTCTTATGCCATAGATCATAGCAAGTCAAACAACTCAATCTTGACTTGACTATTTTTAAATTTCTGCTGTAGGATTTAGAGAATGAAAGTTTGTTGGACTGTTTAATCCCAACATACAGTAAACTAGGTAGAGAAATATCTGAGCTCAACTGTTTAATCTGATTTCAGGGGGAAATAAGGAGTAGAAATAGATTAGATTTCCTGCTTTCAAAAGAATAAAATGTTGTGTAAAGAGTTTGCCAATCCAAGTGCACTCTGATGAAGAAAAAATGTTAGATCAGTAGGATTGGGTAGGTAGAAGTTGTATTGATGAAATTCATTTTTCTTTCATGACTGATATTATTTGTCAAAGAAAAACAAGAGCAAGCAATAGGTCAGGCACAAGTCAGCGTCCCAGAGAAATCAGGTCTGAATTCTTGATGCCTTTAAAGGCACCATCCCCAAGTGAATAACATTTATTACCTATATTTTCCATTACTTAATAATTTGAGTGTGGCTAAATATTCTGTGCAGCCTTCAAGAAACAAATTCAGTCCTGAAATTGTTGGTGCTTGAAGTCTTCTGGTGAAACCATAAACTGTTGATTAGATCTTCATACATTTCCTTCTCCCAGCCTCTGATACTCCACGAAAATCCAAGTCAAACACTGCTGCATCCCCCTTCCTTTCCCCTCCTTTGCCTCCATCTTGCCTTCATTCTTCATTTTCCTTTTACCCATGGAAACCCCACATTCCACTTCCTAAGGTTAAAAACCCACTTTTTAGCCTATCGGAACCTTTTTCCTTTTTTCAAAAATCATTCAAAATCATATAAAAATGCCTATTTTCTATGCGCTAGTTTTCAGCCCCCTTGGGCTAAGACCCTGCCTGTCTTTCTCCACATATTCGAGCGCTGGAACCAACGGTCAAGCCTTTAGGTGCTTAACCGAAAAATAACCCTTCTCCGCTACATTTTTCCTTTGAAAAACCAAAAAACCCACATTTCTAAAGTTTCAGCTGGGAAAATTTAAATCACATGTTTTAAATTCCATGATCAGCCAGGACCATCGATCTACTCCCCAGATCCGACGGAGCGGAGCACGCCTCACCTGGTGGACCCCCTTTCCGCGCTGTTTCCCGTTTCCGCCGGTTTCATCCCGCACTGCTTTCCGCGTCAAAGTGGTTTTCTCCCGTTGGCCAGCGATTCCACACGTTGGCCGACGCGTGTCCCCCACCACTATTTCAAAACTGCCGTGCAATCACACCGCCCGCGCGCTAAACTTCATACCAAAGCCACTCAGCGGAATTGGTAGCCACCGTCCGATTGTGAACCCCACATCCAACGACTGTCCTCCTTCCAACTTGCTCGCGCTTTAACCAAACTGCACGCTAGTTAGCTGGTTCCCGGCGCGATCAAAATACAATCCCTGCCGTTGATCTCTGCAGATCAACGGTCTGCATTCAATTTCTTAATTCCATCCCCCTAGTCAACTGAGCTCCGCTCTGACTTTCCAAGTCACACCCGACCGTTGATCATAGCGCGATCAACGGCTCCGATTGCTCCACCCTCCCGCGCGTCTTCCAATGCAGATTTGTCCATATAACGCAGGATTTTCTCATTTTGTTCGTGTTTTTGCAGGTTTTAAGGTTCTTTCGTCACGATTTTAGAGAATTTGAAGGACGAGGGTGACGACCCCTGTCCTTTCGATTTATCCAGAGGATCGACCGCAGGGTGAAGAACAATGTTATCAACAAGGTTTCATGAGCCTTGGTTGCTGCGCATCCCTGTAAAGCTTGAAGAATACCATCAAAATCAACGCAGAGAAAGGGTATCGGATATTGAAGACAAAAATGAACCAGAGCAGCATATTAGTGAACAGATTGGCGGGGATTACGGCTAAGACGGTTATCAAAAGCCTAATCCCCGACTCAGAACACAGATTAAAGGAAAACCTAAAAGTGTTCATCAAACATATTGCCTCCACTGCCATAATTTGAGGCAAATTGATTCCTCAACCACCGCAGTGCCACCTATTGCCTCAAAATGCTCAATCAGAGGCTGAATTTATTGAACAGGGTCAGATATTATGCCTCGGAACAGCCAAAGAAGTTATTTCTGCCCCAAATTTAATGACAGAATGTTTGCAGAGTAACCCTAATAATACACAGAGCCTCAAAGGTCAACAAAAGCTCCCTCCGAGCTTACTTCATAAATATAAACACATTAATACAGTGGAACACCTGTATAATTTCTTCATCGAGCCTCCAAGGGCCAGGAAGACATCAATTCTGCATTAATTGTATTTGAGATCTTTTCATCAGATCTCACCTCCTCATCCTTCTATAAATACTTCAATAGCAGATGAGTGAGGGGTTGGATTGTTTTGTTGTTAATGTAATTGCTGAAGCACTGTCTTGTAATTGAGCTGGAAACTCTTGACTGTAAATAGTCGTTTCATAGGCTCTTGGAGCTCTGCTTGTAACAGATAGGTTAGGTTGTGAAGAGAGATGGATTAAAACACTGGATCTGAAGATTGTAACTGGTTTGAAGCATCAATACAAGATGATTTATGGGATCCTGGTCTATGCTGATGGTGATGTTATTCTTACTGTAACTTGTATTTTGCTTTTCTGTTTTCAATTTGTTTCATTTTCCACTATAAAGAACAGTTTAAACAGTGTTAGGACCTATTGTATACCAGTAACCTTCTCTGGCTGAAAAATATTTATCCCAATGTTTTCTTCTAATATGTGTTATTTAGAAATGATTTAATTCAATCTAAGCACAGAGATGCTGGCGTTCCCTCATCTTTTTGTTACAGCTGGACGTTGCTTTTAAATGTTACTTTCAATATATGTTGTGTGAGGATGAATTGAGGAAATCAAGGTTAGCCCTGAGTCCCTTTCTTGTTTACTCAGCTATTTGATTATTTCCCTTAGGATGTGTTAAAATCTGACTAGTTTCAAAGTACTTATCAGATCTTAGGCCATTCTGTGTTATCTTTGTGATTGTCTTGGAAGTAACTAAGTAAAGAAGAGCTAGGAGAGGATTATGGTGAGCCCAGCCCACTAGTTTCTACTCCAAAGGTTGCCTTCAATTTTCCCTTCGTTTTTATTTTGTATTCTATTAGAAGTGTATCAAAGGCTGGATAGTTTCAAAGTACTTACCAGATCCTAGTTTGCTTCTATGTTTTCCTTAAGTGCTTGGTCAAAGGCTGGCTAGTTTCAAAGTACTTACGATATCCTGGGCTGCTCTTTGTTCTGCATCTGTTATTTCCCTTTCTTATTGTGTCACTCCATTCCATAAATCAAACTTTAAAGAGATCCTTAGGCATAGATGACTTGCCCCATAGATCACTCTTGAACCTGAATGTTTCAATTAAATCCTCTTATGACTCCATAGCCCAATGGATTGAAAACTTGCCATCATCTCTCTTCATGATCAAAGCTTACTCTTTTTGCTTGCAACTTCTCACCTTTGAACCTATTTGCATATAGATCTTTCCGCCTCAGACAACAATTATGTTCAACCATCCGAGAAAACCAAACAAAACCCTTGGCCTTCATAACTAGCCTAATATCATCACCCTAAACTTCAAAGACAATATCCATCTTTGTACATATTGGAGAGATCCCTCTCCGGATTCAGGAGGGCTAGATCCTAGAATGCCAAAGTTGGTTGAAATGATGTTAACTCTGTAATCGGACTTTACCAATCTTGCTTATTACAGAGACCTAACATGTGCAAGAAGGGATCTAATTGTTTTCAAGTTTGTGTCATTCTTACAAGGTTAAAACTCAAAAGAGGAGAAGGGAAGCTCAGTTGGGTCAAGAGGAAGAAGAGCAAGGTTTCCAAAGCCTTCAACAGCATCACATCCTCAAGTTGAAGTTGAATCTTCAGTGAACATGTCTCATGAAGGAGAACCTACCATGATAGAAGATGATAGATAATCCAGGAAGGCATTCTTTGATATGAATGTGATGGTTAAGGTCCTCTATGAGGAGAGGAATTTAAGGATGCAAGGAGAAAGTTCAAGGCCTCCAATAGGAGAGGGTTCTCTAGGAGGAGGGGGCCATGGAGATGGTAAGAAGCCACCATCCACTCTACCATCATCCTCACCTTTGTCTTCACCTTCCTCATCATCATCTTCCACTACCACAACCCTTCCATCTATTCATACACATACTTCAAAAGGAGCTAGTAAATCACCATTACTTAAACTTAATGTTAAATTTGAGCTTCTGATGTATAATGGCGAAGTGAATGTAGAGAAGCTGGATAATTGGATTTTTCAATTGGAGGTTTATTGTAGAATTTAGAACCTTCAAGAGGATGACATAAAGATTCAATTAGCTTCCTTGAGAATGGAGGGTGCAACACTTGCATGGTGGGAAGAAAATACACAATATGAGATTAAGAAAAATGTAAGATCTCAATGTCTTGGTAAAATTTTATTGTTTCCATTAAAATGAAATTCTATCCTCTATCTTACATGCAAAAATATCTTATGATTTGGCAAGATTTAAAACAATTTAAAGTTCAAAGTGTGCAAGATTTCACTCATGAATTTAGGATAAGAGCTCTTATGTTAGGTGTTGATTTTCATAACCAAGAAACTTTGTTGAAGTAAAAAGGGGGTTTTCATAGTTACCTAAAACATACCATCCTCATGTTTAAGCCCACTAGTATAGATGAGGTCTGTGTGCAAGCTACACATCTTGAGGCAAGAGGTAAAAATGTACAAGAGAGGGTAAAAAGAAACCATTCAAGAGTGGTGAAAAAGGAAAAGGTTTCAGGAGTAAAAAAGAAGAAGAATGCATCCATTAAAAAAGAAGGGGAGAAAACCACATGTAATCATTGTTCCAAAGAGGGTCATGATGAAGCCCACTGTTGGAAGTTTCATCCATAATTGAGGCCTAAGAAATTCAACAACAAGGGGAAACAAAAAAAAAATTGCGACCACACAACAAGATCTTGGATATGACTTAGGAGACAAGACTAAAATTTCACACATGGTCACAAAGGGAAAATAAGCCATAGAAAGTACTAGCTCATCAAATTTTCACAGTAACACTCCAAGTGAAGAAACAAGAATAGAGTTGTTTCATGTAAGAGTGATCTTAAAACATTCAAAAATTGACACACTATTTGATAGTGGGTATCAAGCGAACTTAATATCTGAAGACTTAGTCAAGAAGCTTAATCTTTAAACCTTACCTCATCATAAGCCGTACCCTTTGGGTTGGATAACCAAGGATACAAATTTACAGGTTACAAGAAAATGTATTTTCCGGTTTTCAATTATCGCAAACTTCATTGATGAAGTTGAGTTTGATGTAGTACCACTTGACATATCAGGAATTTTTTTGGGTAGTCCATATCTCTATGATAGGAAATAATTATTCTATATCTATATAAAATGTACCACTTGTTCAAATATGGAGTGGAATGTATTGTAAGAGCTCTTCGCAAAAGGTTAAACCTCTCTTTAGTTAATGTTGGGAAAATGAAGAGGCTACTAAATTCAAGCAAAAATATTTTGCTTCTTATTATCAAACAAAAGAATCATAAGGATTATGAATCTTTTGAAGGTTGTGATGATAAATTAAAATCTTATTTGTTTTATGTGGTAAGCTAGCATGGCGATATGTTTCAGGAACCAAAGGGGTTACCTCCCAAGGGGGGAATCCAACATGAGATACAATTGTAGTAGGATGTCCCACTGCCTAACATTGGCATGTATCACATGTAGATAATGGAAAGTGTAGAAATCAAGAATAAAATACAAAAATTGTTGAATAAAGGTATCATTCGCCCATCTACCTCGCCATGTGGTTCATTGATTGTATTGGTTCCCAATAAGGATGGAACATGGCGCATGCGTGTGGATTTCTATGCACTCAACAAAATCACGATAAATAATCATTATTCTCTCCCAAGGATTGATGATTTGCTTGATCAATTGAGGTATGCAAATTATTTCACTAAGTTGGACTTAAGAAGAGGTTATCACCAAGTTGTAATAGCTGATCAGGACATATGGAAGACCATATTTAAAACTAAACAAGGATTGTTTGAGTGGCTTGTTATGCCTTCTGGTCTTTGCAACATTCCAAATACTTTCATGAGAGTTATGAATGATGTATTGAGACCATTTTTTGATGATTTTTTCATTGTATACTTATATGATATTTTGGTATTCAACAAATCACGAGATAAACATGCCATGCATGTAAGAAAGGTGCTTAATGTCTTGAGAAAAGAACAATTCTTTTTTAAGATGTCAAAATGTGAATTTGGTAAAAATTAGTTAGTGTATTTGGGACATATTGTTGGAGGTGGTGAACTAAAGATAGACCCCTCTAAGGTTGAGTTCATTGTGAATTGTCTTACACCCAAAACAGTCACTAAGGTAAGAAGTTTTCTAGGAGCAGCACAATATTGGAGGAAGTTCATTACTAATTTTTCTTCTATTGCAGCTCTGTTACATGCATTGACTAGTGTTAAGAAGGTCTTCCAGTGGGGAGACAATCAGAAAAAATCATTTGATGCTTTGAAAAATAAAATCAGTTCAGCCCCAATACTAGCACTACCGTACTTGAGACATCCCTTTGAGATTCAAATAGATGAAAGTGACTATGCCATGGGTGCAGTCCTCTTACAACATGGTAATCATATTTCATTCCATTCAAAAATGTTTAATGGTGCAGTGTTAAATTATCCTACATATGACAGGGAGCTATATGCGTTGGTTCAAAGTGTGAAGAAGTGGAAACACTATTTGATGGGAAAGGAAACCATCATTCACACTGATCACCAACCATTGAAATACTTTCAATCGCAAACTAAATTGCAGCAGTCAAGGCACTTTCAATGGATGGGTTTCTTGCAGCAATTCCACTTGGTCATCAGGTATAAGAAAGGTATATACAACAACATTGTTGATATGCTTTCTAGGCATATTATTAATGCAACTACTTTACTCAAGAATACTTATGTTTTATATGAAAGTTACATTGAGCAATATGCATTTGATAATGAATTTCAAGATGTTTATGAAAACTTGAGTCAAGGTCACCGTGTTGAGGAATTATATTACCATGTAATAATAACTTGTATCATTTGGGAAAGCTTTGGATTCCATAAGGTGAGAGAGTGAATGTCATAAGGGAAGCACACACTTCTCTTATTGCGGGACATTTTGGTGTAAAAAAAAAAGTGGAAAATATTCAGAGCTATTTTTATTTGCCTCGTATGCTTGAAAGTATGCCACATTTTATTAAAGGTTGTTCATTATGAGCAGTTAATAAGCCTAGTAATAGGAAGTTAGGATTGTACACACCACTTTCGGTTCCTCCATGTCCATGGGAGATTATTTCTATGGATTTTGTTGGGGGTCTTCCTTTTTCAAAAAGAGGTCATGATTATTTGTATGTAGTTTTGGATAGGTTTAACAAAATGTGTATATTGATGCCATGTAAAAAGAAAGTTACATTTGAAAAAAAAAATCATATTTTCTTTCAAAATGTTTGGGTTCATTTTGGGTTGCTTACATGTATTGTAAGTGATCGAGATTCTCGATTTGTGGGACTTGATGTACACTAAGTTGAAGAAGAGTACAACCTTTCATCCACAAATAGATGGTCAAATCGAGGTGGTCAACAGAACAATCATTCATCTTCTTCGAGGATATTTAAGAAAACATTCTAAGTTGTGTGATGAACAATTGCATTACATTTAACATTCTTACAATCGTGCAAAACATTCCTGTACTCAAGCATCGCCATTTGAGGCATGTATTGGATACTTTCCAAAATCGCCATTGGATTTCATTTTTGGGAAAGATGTAGCTATCGATGGACACAACGACATATATAAACCAAAGAAATTAATAGATAAAAATCAGTTGATCCATCAAACAGTGAAAGATCAACTCAAAAAAAGTCAAAGGCAAGTACAAAGCAAGGCACAACAAACATCTTGTGGATCATAAGTTCCAAGTTGGTGATGAAGTGTGGCTTCACATTAGCAAGGAAAGGATTCAAGGAGAAGGTAAAAAACTAAAACCAATTCATTATGGTCCTTTCAAAATTCTCGAAAATATTGGTAACAATGCCTTCAAGCTTGATTTTCCTTTATACATGCAAATTTATTCAGTTGTTATGTAATATTCCAAAATTAGCAGGCAGCTAATTGCAATATTGATTTTTGTTTTTTACACTTAGGAGATGAATAAATGGGTAAGGAGGCCCATACACTTTAGAAATAAGAAGAAAATCCCTCACAATGTGAAAAGGGATCATAATGTTAGCTAGATTTTACACTCTCATGTGTGAACGGGGATAAATGCATGTGGACAAGGTCAAGTTTGACCAAGTCAACATTGCTAGTATGAGAGGAGGAGATCATCCATATAGACAACACAATGCAAGTAGGAGGAAGATTCCTTGGTGAAGGAAACCCTAATGAGTGGGGCCCAAGGTAAGCAGGCTCACACATGTTTAAAAGGAGGGCAAGGTAGCCATAGCAAGACATCTTATGATTTGAAGATTGGATTTTTGGTTTGCATGACTCTTCTGCTTTCTCCAACTATTTAGTTGAGATTGTTGTGCTACTTAGCACAAGGCATTCTTGTTTAGGAATCCCTTCTCCTTCCTTGAGAGGCCTCTTGAGGGAGCTTGTAATGAATTTTCTCCACATCCAGGCTTGAGGCCAAGCATCCTCTTTCAGCTACAATGTTATTTCTGCAGCAGTATAACATTGTGTTGCAGTGGGGGTTCACAACACCACTTCTGGAGCTTATTTTTCAAAGGAGGGAGCCTCCATTCCTTTGGAAGATCAGTATGGAAGATTATGGGGCAGATTTTCATATCTTGGCACTTGGCCAAAGTACTTCCATCATCTACAGCGCAGTCCCTTGCAGGAACTGCATCATTTCTTGCAGTGTTGCAGTGTGAGGATCAAGACCCTTGGTTCTGAGCTAGCTTTTTAGGGAAAGGGCCAACCCTTCTCCTGGAAAGCTTGTGAGAAGGATCATCCTTCATTTATTGTATTATTCAGCTGTATGTATGCAAAGCTCTAGCTAGCTTGTGTTATTTTAGATCTAGATCTATAGATCCATTCCTTTGTACTCATTCTCTCAAAGAAACCCTTGCCGGGTTATCTTCATAAAGTGTAAAAGGGTCTAGATATCTATTTTGTTGATACTTTGAGTAATAAAACTCCAGATATGTGGTTATCCTTCATATCTTATCAGAAACCCTCATATAATTACATTGTGTTTGCTTCAGAAATTTTTGTATAGTCTAAGTCATGGGATTTTAGTGTTTTTAAACCATATTGAGACTAGGAGATTTGTTTAACACATCAAAAGGGATTTTTTTCTAATCCCCTTATGGATGAGAGTCCCACAAGACATAATATAAGGAATCCAAGTGCTAATTCTCCCAATTATAGTGTAATTTTCTAAAATTAATGTTTTTATGGCCCATATTGCTGCATTTTCTGACTTTGGGTTCATATAGTGGAACATATTTTTGCTACTGTAGCATTTATTCAATGGATATGTGTTTTTCTCATATTTTATGAGTTTAATTTTCACTTCTATTCTATTTTTGTGTTCATTTATTGCTGCATCCCCATTTTGGGATATTACAGTGGTATCGGAGCATATTCTTGGCTCAGCCTGTGAGTTCCAGCCATTATGCTATCAGAGACTAAGAAGACAAAGAGAAGGAGAAAGATCAAAATGATGGAGAGAATGAGCTTTGTCTCATCAATTTTCAGATCTAGAAGGAACCTCTCCAAGGAGGTTAAGCAGAAGAAGGAAAAGAGATGCAATGAAATTCCTAGAGGGTTTCAAGAGGAGGAAGGGCCATGCACTTCCTATACTCAAAGAGGAGAATACAAGAGGCATGAATGACATTGGGAATCTAAAATTCTAAGATTTCAAGGAGACTCTAGCTCTTCCTCAGTTTATCCAACTGGAAGAAGAAAGGAGGCCCTACAACAATGGGATTATGAGAGGCAATAGATTTCTGTTGTCCACTTTTGATGGATCAATCACATGTGCAACAAAGGCTTGGGTGATGAAGCTAGAGGCACTCTTCATACTACATCCAGTGGTAGAGAGAGACGCTGTAGAAATTGTAGTGTTGCACCTTGAAGGTGAAGCAAGTACTTGGTGGTTCAGCCATGTGAGTCATGCATGAATGTCTAATTTTGCAGATTTCACTCAAAAGGTGATCAAGAGGTTTGATAAAGATAAATTAGAAGAAGAGAAGCCCTCACCACCATTGGAAGAGGCATTTACCAGCGCTGTTGCAACCATGGATGAGCAGCCTTCATCTTCAGTAGTTTGGGAAGCTAGCACATTGGAAGGAACTCTTGGAGCCATACAAGATAATTCCAAATTTCACCAAGGTATGCCTAAGTTTCCATCTCTTTTCATTTTAGAAAATATTATGCAGGGATATACACCATTGCATACTACTAATCTAGAGCAACATAATTGCACTGTGCTATGCAACCTCGAGTTATTCAAAGAAGGGATGAACTACATTCAACCTCTTGAGTTTAAATGTAGAATTTCTGAAGGAAGGTTGAGTGTGATCCCATGTACAATGGCTGACTTCAGTATTGTACCTTCCTTTGATACACTACATTTATCACCTTGCAAACCTACAATGTTGTACGTAAGCAGCAATGAAGAGAAGAGGATCCATTCCTTATGGGAGCATTCCAACGGTAGCTTCATTCATGAAGAAATGGAGGAAAATATGATAGATGGTAGACATCTTGAGATGAGAAATACTTTCTCCTTTCTAGATGAAACTTTCTCAATGAACATCTCACAGCTCAAAGAGAAAATTCTACCCGCAACAGATCCAAAACCTTATTGGGTTTGGTGGGCCATTGATGAGAAGAAGGTCTCATGGAGAGATCTCATTGGAGGTGCACTTCAACATATCATGTAGTGCAAAGTTCTTCAATAGTTTGAGAAGGTTTTTCCATCATCACACTTGGATCCTTATGGATTCAAGCTGGTCATTGGTGTGAGATCTTCTGTATGAGATCTCTGAGGAGTTTCATTTCAAAATCCCATGAAATGCAAGAAGAAAAATATCATATGGGACGATGGTAGTTTTCATTGGAGGAGTACCAAGGTGGAGAATGGTAGGAGACATCCACAGGTGAGAGAATGGATATGGATAGAGAGCAAGGGGCTAGTGAGCCACTTGCATATTTATGACACCGGGAAACAAGAGGTATGGCTGCGTTGGCTACTCTTGAAAGAGTTTGGTCATCATATGGCATATCCTTTTTCTAAGGGTATGTGGGTGGAAGAAACTTGCCAGGGAACTTGCATCATATGGCAGCTAAAATTTTGGGTGTATTATGTTGATATGATCTCCTTCATGTCAATCAACAGATTTTCACCTCATGATTTTTATGATGGAGGTGTGAGCGGGAAACAAGGATTATTATTGTTGTGGCTTATCTTGGGAGAGTATGGATAGAAATTTTCCCATACTTGGCATGATATTTCCGGAGGGAGGAATGGCACAATTGAGATGCATTGAATATTTGCATCTTCTCACCATCTATGTACAGTGTATTTCTCCATAAGAGGGCAAGATTATTTTTGGGCTTCATGGTCATTATGTACAGTGTGTTGTCATTTTTATTATGCTCAGCTATTATATAATGCTGCTTACTACCCCATAGTAGATGAGAAAACACATGCAGATAGTAACTTGTTGGAGGACAACTTGCCACATGATATGAAACAACAGCTGGAAACATTACGTTGCATCCACTTTAGAGACCATTGGTATCATCCAAACTTGCACATAACCTTTAGCATTTTTTTGATTTGGATGCCAAATGGTGATGATGTGCCATTCATTTTGAATGGGATGGTTTGGGCTAGCATGATTCATGACATGGAAGAAAGGATCTTTGGAGATCTAATCTTCTTCTTTCCACTTGAGGGCAACCTTATTGCAGCCCAAGATCAACATATGCTCTACACTTATCATGAGTGGAGATGAAGAAAACATGGGGTACACCATTTTTTCTACCATATTCAATTATTCAGCCCACCTACATTGTAGGAGCCCAAGGTGGAGGAGATCTTTCATGAGTTTCCATATTGGAGGGTGACTTATTTTGTATTGAAGATAGCTTGGGGATGGAGGTTTCACATGGGATTTATAGTTCCCAATGAATTTCAGACTCCATGCCTTTAGAGGACCTCTAGACAACACTTAGTTGCCTCCTTGAGCATTTCACCTTTTCACGATGATGCCTATTTGGGATGCTCACCAAATGCTAGCTTACATGCTTGGGAGGGGTGCTATGGAGATTCATTGATGAGACAACATCATATTTCTTATAGGTGTTCATCATATGAGGATGCTACAGGAGGAGGAAAGGAGATTATTTAGTTCTATCCTTGTAGTTGCTTTAGGACAAGCAACATTTGGGAGGGGAGGACTGTAATAGTCCAAAATTAGCAGGTAGCTAATTGGAATATTGATTTTTTCTATTTACACTTAGGATATGAATAAATGGATAAGGAGGCTGATACACTTCATAAATAAGAATAAAATCCCTCACAATGTGAAAAGGGATCATAATGATAGCTATATTTCACACTGTCATGTGTGAACAGGGATAAATGCATGTGGACAAGGTCAAGTTTGACCAAGTCAACAACGCTAGTATGAGAGGAGGAGCTCATCCATAGAGGCAATGCAATGCAAGTAGGAAGAAGATTCCTTAGTGAAGGAAACCCTAATGAGTGGGGCCCAAGGTAAGAAGGCTCACACATGTTTAAAAAGAGGGTAAGGTAGCCATAGCAAGACATCTTATGATTTGAAGATTGGATTTTTGGTCTGCATGACTATTCTTCTTTCTCCAACTGTTTAGTTGAGATTGTTGTGCTACTTAGCACAAGGCATTCCTATTTAAGAATCCCTTCTCCTTTCTTGAGAGGCCCCTTGAGGGAGCTTGTATTGAATTTTCTCCACATCCAGGCCTGAGACCAAGCATCCTCCTTTAGCTACAACTTTATTTCTGCAGTAGTATAACATTGTGTTGCAGGGTGTTGTAGTGGGGGTTCACAACACCACTTCCAGAGCTTATTTTTCAAAGGAGGGAGCCTCCATTCCAATGGAAGATCAGTAAGGAATATTTTGGGGTAGATTTTCATATCTTAGCACTTGGCCAAAGTACTTCCATCATCTACAGTGCATTCCCTTGCGATAACTACGTCATTTCTTGCAGTGTTGCAGTGTGAGGGTTGTTGGAAATACTGAGAGGGGGGGGGGGGGGTGAATCAATATTCCTTTCAATTAGAGGATTAGTTAATCTTCAATTATTATCAGTGTTTGTACAATGATAGCAGCAAACAAGACGAACACAAATGCACACAGTTTTTAAGGTGGAAACCCACTTCGGGACAAAAACCACCTAATGCTTTTCTAATAATTCTTTTCAACTCCAATTGAAAATAAAGCTCCAACTTCCTAGAATCTAGAAAAGCATTCTTCTCCAGCTCCCACTGAATGGACGCTCCAATGCCTGAGATTCTTCAGTAGTCACTGAATGGATGCAACAACACCCAATGAGCTACAACTCACCCTAGCACCACCCTAGCACCCTATAGAAGAATAAAGAAAGAATGGACTCCTGTACCAAGGAAAATGGTCCACTTTACAATGATATAGAATGATGTAGAAGAAGAAGATATACTAGACCATAACCTCAACTTTGACACAACCACCTAATGATGATCCTAGACCTCCCAACACTGCCTCTTCAACCCTTGGCAAATGGCACTAGTACAATTTGTACAATAATGTATATACAATGACTAAGTACAATGATAACTTTACAATGATTGTATGCAGTGCTGCCCAATTGAAGACTTCATATGATGAACTTATTGCTATTGTTATGCACCTTAGATGCTGCTATTTTCATGCTACCCTCTGCTGCACCTTGCTTTTCTTTTCTGCTATAGAAAGTCTGGTCCTTTGCAACCCTTGACAACACATGATCTAGCTTTTTATTGCCTTCTAGGAGATCGATATTGAATCTAGTGTATCTCTGTCATTTCAGATCCTCAATATCTGATTTTTGGTCCTATAGTATTCCTCTAAGTCATCTTTCCAATTCAATAGGTCTGACCCAATTTGGATTCTTGAAGAGAGAGTTATACCCAATCTCTCACAATGCCCTAATTATGGACTGTTTCAGCAGAGCGCACTTGTATGGAATGCCACGTGTCACTGTTTCTTCATTTGTTTTTGAAATTGATAGAGAAAAAATTAAAGACTGTGCACTACCCGTCATTTTTTACAGCATTCCAATCCGATACTTAGAGAGAGATTTATGATGATTTTACCAAGGTCACTTCTTTGAGATGAATTTCAGGAGCCTGCAAGAACCCTTACTTCCACAGATCATATCTCCAAAAATATTGCACAACTTGATCTGAAATTTTTACTACAGCTTCCTCAGGATTTTTTCTTCACCCCATAAAAGTTTCAGCTTCTGAGCCTTCGTAGAAAAAAATTTAGAGTGAAAATTCCAAGATGACCTGTTTCAGATGGCCGAATCGCTTGCCTAAGGAGGAAATGAAGATCACAATATATATGAAAGCTTAAGTTGAGAGGGGCTTCAACATGTGAACGTGGGAGGGATCTTAGGAGCTTAAAAAATATTGATTATGACTTTTCAATGACCCATGCCCCAACCCCATGGGGTTTTAGCCCACTAACTGGGGGTACAAACTTCAAACATGAATATCTCTCAAACCATGAAGAATTACATGGCGTGCCATATATCAACAGAAACATCTCGACAAGTAGAAACCATAAAAATAATTATTGACCCAGAATATATTAATTTGGTAGGTAAAAATTCCCATGCAGTATTGGGTTAGTCCCTGGTGCTGCTTGGGTTGACATCAATGACAATCACTGATCAACAAGGGTCAAGACCCTTGGTTTTGAGCTAGCATCATAGGAAAAGTCAAACCCTTCTCCTGGAAAGCTTGTGAGAAGGATACTCCTTAATTTATTGTATTATTTAGCTGTATGTATGCATATCTCTAGCTAGACTGCATTATTTCAGATCCAGATCTGCAGATCCATTCCTTTGTACTCATTCTCTCAAAGAAACCCTTGCCGGGTTATCTTCATAAAGTGTAAAAGGCTCTAGATCTCTATTTTCTTTATACTTTGAGTAATAAAACTCTAGATATGTGGTTATCCTTCATATTTTATCAGAAATCCTCATATAATTACATTATGTTTGCTTCAGAAATTTCTGTATAGTCTAAGTCATGGGATTTCAGTGTTTTTAAACCATATTGAGACCAGGAGATCTGTTTAACACATCAAAAGGGATTTTTTTCTGTTCCCCTTCTGGATGAGAGTCCCATAAAACATAATATAAGGAATCCAAGTGCTAATTCTCCCATTTATAGCATAATTTTCTGAAATTAACGTTTTTATGGCCCATATTGCTGCATTTTCCGATTTTGGGTTCATATAATGGAACATATTTTTGCTGTTGTAGAATTTATTCAATGGCTATGTGTTCCTCTCATATCTTATGAGTTGAATTTTCACTGCTATTCTAGTTTTGTGTTCATGTATTGCTGCATCCCCATTTTGGGATATTACATGTTAATATTGAAAAATTGAGATTTTATGAGCCTCCTTTTATTGAAGATCAAGGAGAAAATGTTAAGCTACCATATGTTGAATATTTTTCTCCAGATTTCTTTGTTGAGCTTTAGCAAGACACCATACTTGGCAGGAGGACAAGCAGATTGACAAGAGGAAGCGTCGACTATTTTCGAGTGGGGCTAAAAGGAACAAATCCTTCAAATACCAAATGGATTTAAATTGGGAAGGTGATGGAAATGTACCCTCACCTGTTTAACAACTGAATATGATATTTTTGGGTCCAAAAGCTTTTAGTGGGGAGGAATGATCAGGGGCTCAGTTTTATGCAGAAAATTCAAAGTTCTCATAATGGCTTGAAACCAAAATGACCGTGTAGTGCTCATCGTTCTGAATCTGGTGCACTTTGTTCTGTGAAAAATGGACTTTGTATGCTACCAGAAATCATTTATGTTTGCTTTGCTAAATAGACAAAATTAAAAAAAAAGGATAGACAAGTGCCTTGTTAGCAGTCTGTACTACTTACGTGGCATATTGGCTGGGCAAGGTCAATTTTTTGTCATTTTCCTCCAGCGAATAATGGACTGCCAAGTGGCAACATTGTATTGGTTGAAATTTTTGGTTATGTGGAAAATTCTTATTGGTTTGAAGTTCGGTCCATTGGGGAGAGGACAAGTGGTGCAAAATGGAACCGCCACATGCCCCCCACTCCACGGTGATGTGGTATAAAATTGGAGATCGGATGGAGGCATCAGGGTTCGACCTTGCGACCTCCCACATGCCAGTGCCACACGTTACCATTCTGCCACACCGATATTTCTTAACTATATACAATTCCACATATATTTAAATTATATAATGTTTGTCGACAGGGGGGAGAGGGGGCCAGCCCCCAGCACATAGGATCGAAGACCATTGGTGGAGCCAACTCTTAAGAGCAAAGTTTAAAACTAATCCTCTATTAATTAGCGCTTAATCCATATTTGTTAAAACTAATCCAGGGTTATCCCCTAAGCACAGGTTAAGCGCTAAGCATTGCTTAGTTAGCGTTAAATGAAGTTATTTAATTTAATGAGGATTAAGTTGGCAGACTACTAATTTCGGCGAAACTTCCAGTTTAACTCCAACTAACCGGATTTAGCTCCAGTTAACTGAATTTAGGTCTAAAATTGTGGATAAAATGGAGATGGTCATAAATTTTAGAGTTTTCGACCAAATCAGGGGCAGAAAAAGGCTAGGTGACCATCCTTGGGAATTACGGACTCATTGGTGCAAGTTTCATGAGCAGAAAAGCATTGTAAACATGTCATTTCGCAAATGTGAGCATAATATAGAGGCCCAAGCCATGGAAACTGGACCAAGGAGATGTAGCCCAGGAGGGGTGAAATCCTTCATCAAATGCCTATGTTGATGTGTCGTATGGTGATATATCGTACTTTTATTTGTTGTTGTTCAACCTTTATTTTATGTTAAATTGTTCATAAAACTAACATGAAAAACACTCATGAGACTTGATAAATTTCAAGAGAACTTGAACCCTTAAGCACACATAAGAAATTGTATTTAGAATCTAAATGAGTAATTAGCACAAAAACACTAACATACTTCATTCAGATCATATAGGATGGATTTTTGCACACCATAAAGAAAATAAC
Source organism: Pinus albicaulis (assembly GCA_034641835.2). NCBI lineage: Eukaryota > Viridiplantae > Streptophyta > Pinopsida > Pinales > Pinaceae > Pinus > Pinus albicaulis. Next base: position 392,989,846 of record CM076573.1, read on the forward strand.
ACCAAAAGGACAAACTTTGATGCACACAGAGCAGGAGGATGACTTCAAAGATCAGGACACATTAGGCATTTTAGTGAAAACCCCAAAAATTCTCAAATGTAAGGACCAACGCTACTTTACATAGAAAAAATTATGTTGACATGGTCTTCAATGCTACTTTAGACCCGCAAACCTGTGTTGGCAGCGCTACTTTGCATAGAAAAAACCATGTTGGCCTACGAAACTATACAAGCACAAGGAGGTAGTGTAAGACAGGGTTTTCAGTGTGACTGTACTTATAAATATATGTGCTAGTAGTGTGATTATGTCTAAAAAGATGTGCTGGTCAAGGAATGCTTAGGAAAATTAATCTAAACTGAATAGGAACCTAGACCTGATACTATAAAGAAAAAATCAAGCACTATGCATACCTATAGAGATCTAAATAGACTTAGATCTCAGCGATCGATTAAACTGATAAAAAAACCAAACCAGAAAAGGGAAGGCAAAGAGGCTATAGCTCCCCAATGGAGTGACCAATTTTTTTTTTAAAGAAAATACCCTTTATAGACAAAGGTGATCTCTCTAGCCCTAGAGTGGGTCTAGCAACGCGCAAGAATATATAATGGACACTTTCTTAACTAATATTCAAAGCAGGATGAGAAAGGGAAAATGACCTACCTCTTCCTAGTGTTATGCTAAACCCTTTGGTGAAGGATTCAATCCACAATCCTTCAGGCTCGATCCTTGATACTTGTGGCATTCGAATACCTATAAGAGATCAAGAGATAACAACAAATGTGATCTGATACAAAGCATACATTGAAAATCAACTACCTAACAGATCAAGAAGCATTAGGCTACTTGTATGGATATCCAAACAAATATAGAAAGTGAAACACCATGTGTATTATTGATAATATAAAATAGGAAGCTTACAACCATGGCCTTGATGTTGGAGGCCTCCCTTTGGTTTAGTCTGAGTCCAAACTGAGGCTCTTCAAGTGATCCTTCTCCCAAATGGAAGTTTAGGCATTAACACAGCATAGGTATACAAAGGATTAATGATTATACCAGCCCAAAAATGACCAGCCAGTAATGAAGGGATGTGAATCAATTTATCGGAAGGGAGAGGGAGTTATGAGCCCATGAAATAAGGAGTAAGGCCCGTTTCTCAAGGGATAATAAACTATTGATAAGATCAAGAGCTGCAAATGAGAGATCTCGACCATATCTCCACTAAACAATATCTATATCGTCATTCTAAAAACTTCTACAGATCGAAACTTCTCCTCCATTCGAGGAAACAAGGCTAGAAATGGTTTAGCATGGCTTTTCCAATCAAAAGAGTGATGACAGTGCTAGGCTAGAATGTGCAACCTACCATCAACACGGGAAAATAATTGGAGAAAACGCTGACCCAGAAATTTAGGGTTTGAGCTAAGCTTCTTAAAAAATTATTCAAGGAAACTTTCTTTTAGTATTTAAATGATGTCTTGATGCATTTTTCCAAGGTAGATATACTTCACAGTATTCATCACAGGGCACTTTGGGATCAGGGACAGGAAGTGAACAGGGTGAAAAATTACTATGTAACAGCTGTAAAATATCCTCAGTTCTCCAAATACTGGAATTGATGCATAAGTATCCATCTGTAGGGTGCCTCCCAACCTGGCTTCCCAAGACCTTGAAAGCAACATGCTAAACATGGGTGGGATATCCACTACTCCTATGTCCATAACGATACATTTTGCAGGAACTTGTGTCAAACTCACGACGAGATATTTAATTAAACCAAGCACTTAACCTTCCTTGAGTCAAAGGGAAACAAATATTTTTAAGGCCTGGAAATATCAAGTCCAAAATTGTCCATGACTGACTTAGGAATCAAGTTGTGTAATGCTCTAGAGTCCAACATGAAATTATGAAGGACCATGTCATGGATATTTAGACAAACATGAAAAGGAGGTAAAATATCATTCACACTGGTTACATGGGGACCATATACAAACTCAGGAGCATCAACATTTAGATTGAGATAATCTTGTGAATCAATATTTATCTGATCACCCTCTGTAGCCTTTACCATTGTAATGATTTGTTTCCTATACTACTCATTCTTCAATAGTTCGAAAGATGGAATAGGAATTTTTATTTTACCTATTTCATTCTCCAAATTGAATGATAATTGTGCCTTATCCATTTCTTTCACATCCTTATTAGCTTCATCCACCTTTTTTGGAGAATCCTTTTTTGGTTCATTAACTCTCTTAAATGTGTCTATTTATGGCTCAACTTGTTGTTCTCCTATTTTATGTTTCAATTGTGGAGATTTAATTGGAATAATTTGGCCCCTAAGATTTTACAGTCTCTAAAAATCAACCACTGCATTATTATATCCTTGATGATAAATTTATGAATCAAACATCATTTGAGTATTGTCTTTTTCTTCTGAAGACTCAACAGATTTATCATGCTATTCTTTAGTCACAAATATATGAGTTTATTCATAATAAAAATAGTTAATCTGTTGATTTTATTCCTCAGTTGACTCTTCATTAGAAAAACTCTTAGAAAAAGGAGGTCTTATGGCATGATGGTATTCAGGGCCTTTCTACTCTCTTTGATATTTTTGAGGGCCTCGAGGTATTCTACAATTCATATTCCAAACTTGAGGCTGAGGCTCTGCCCTAGGTGGAGTTAACTTATCCACTAATTTCACCATTGTCTTTAACATATCATTAAGCTTGGCATCTGATGAAGAAGAAGGTTCATATTTAAATTCTACCTTCCTTTTAGCCATAATTTTTTCATTTTTGGCCAACAACTTAGTCTCCATTCCTATGGAATTATTTTGCATGGCTTCCAGTGTAGTAGGGTTCCTTTCTCTTAACTAAAAAGAAAAATATACTTCAAATGCATCCAGATAATGAAGAATAACTAGTCCTAGAGGTGGCTTAATCTCAGCTAGAATAGAATTATAAACCTTGTTAAACTCAACATAAAAATACTACATTGTTTCCCCTAGGTTTATCTTCAAATTTTCATATTCGGCCAAGATATGTAAATAGTTTTTCTTAAGCTCCCATATTTGAAGAAGAGCTACTCAAAGTTTTGAAATTTTGCAATACCTCTTGTTGGCTATCCTTTGGACCATTTTTTAACTTCCCCTGAGAAACTCTATGCAAATATCTTGATCATGACCTCATCATAATCACCTCTTCAATATCTATAAAATTATTAAACTTATTCACATGTTTCTAAGTAGTGAAACATCCATGTCCATAAAATTGTATCAAGTGTTGAATATAAGTATGTGGAAGGTCATGAAGTTGACCTGGCAAGGCGAGGGACATATCTAGCAACCATGATTGCTCGATATCTAGGAATTTGAAATGCAGATGAGAGAGAAAATTAAGTTTTTGTTATGATGATTGATGAAGCAGGGATATGGGATCCAATAAAAATAGATGAGGTGGAAAATAGTGGAACAGAAAATGGAAGGATATGATATCCAACAGAAACAAATGAGGCAAAAAATATGTGGAATGGGAAAAGGGAAGGTAACAGACTTAGATGCAGCCATCTGAAGCTGATGAACTAAATGTTCCAAATTTTCAAACTGGATCCAAATCTCTTTTTCATGTGGTAATAAATTCAATCCTTGATAAAAAAAACTTGAAATCAAGGTCTTAAATTTTGTCTCATCAAATACAATATTTGAGAGATTAGTTTATGACTTGGACCTAAATATATTTTTCCAAAACTTAATATCAAATTGTATATCATCTATGGACTCAAATTTTTTAGGTAAGGAACATGAAATTCCTAAGTGAATGGTACCTGATTCTTCTAGAGATATTATTTTTCTGAACAAATTTTATGGAATTGATAAGATCTCTAGTGGATTGGGATATGGGTTCCTCCATGTGTACACTCCCCTATGAGCCAAAAATTTCGTAGCTGTATCAACTTAAACCTCACCAATGGAGTCTCCAGAGCCGAATCTTGCAACAAAAAACTGATGTTCAAATCCCTGTTTGCTCTCAGATATTTTTTTTAACAATCAAATCATTCAGGGAGAATGTATCTTTCATTCCCCTGGAAATGTCTCCAAAATTTTATCGCTTAACAAAAAACCCTTGTTATAGAGGGAAAAAACTAAGTTAACCTCTAACCTCTATGGATTGAAAGTTATCCCCTCAATCTGGAGAGGGATCTCTCCTTAAACTCTACCACTCACTCTCAGTAAGTAGTAGGAAATTTAGCTCATTAGCCAGATTTAGTTGGTAACACATGAAATTTGTTTGGAAGGAAGAAGGCATGGAACATTGGGCATGGATTCTTTGACCTAAAAATGCTAGTTACAAGTTATATAAACAAGTTTAGTAAAGGCGCTATAGCTTTAGGTTTCTTAAACAACCCATCATCAAGTTATGGTAGAAGAAAGTAGAGAGTAAACATAAAAAATAGAGCAACCAGGTGATTTTTGTGAGTGAAATTTATGTTGAAAACATATAAACAAATTGGAAAATTTAGATTTGAGATTATAGATAGAGTTCAAATTTAATCACTTATTTCCAAACATAGAATACTTATGAATCAGATTTATGGCTTAGAATAAAATAAATACACTAGAAACATTGTTACGAAACTTATCACACAAGAATCTCTGTAAATTATATGTAAATTTTCATAACATTATTTACAACAAATTATATTAATATCAAAATTATACACAATACACAAGGTTTCTGCGAAAATCTTCAACCCTTCCCTCTTACAAAATCACAGTCTTTATAGATCACTTATAAACTATAACAAAGATTTTTGAAAAAAATTAATTAAAAAGACTCAAAATAAATGAGCAAATATCTTATCTAAACCAAATACATTACATCTTTCCATCATAAAACAAAATAAATAATGTTTTGTATCTAAATATTAAACCGTTTTTGTAGTTATGCCTGAAACTTAAGATCAAAACTGATGACTGATATCTTGCCCAAATTTTTTGAATCCCTGCCTCATCATGACGCTTAGTTTGGTACCCTCTTCCTTGAAATATGTCCTTGATCCTCCAAAAAATGTACTTTGGTACTCATATCCTTCATTAGGGGCTATCTTTGCTCCAAAATTTTCTTCGTTTCCTCCAAAATAGCTTTCCTTTAGCACTGAGAGATTCATTGTCACCTCTTTAAAATGGGAGAAAGGTTAGGATCGCTAGTAGTCTAGCTATCAATGCTTCATAAAAAAATTGAGGCAAAATCATGTTTCAATCTCATTTTCATCACTTTTAGAAACCGAAGCAAGAAAAAATGCTGATAGGCTAACTTTCAGTGCCTAATAAAAATTCCCTTGAAAAATTCTAGAAATTAAAATTATGCTCTTAAGATGACTAACTGAGTCTGTTGGATGCTTCTAACAAGATATCAACCTTACTTTGTCTCCCTTTTTTAGATTTGTTGGTATTTGCAGAAATTGTCTTACTTTTCTTCTTAGGTCTCTTAGAAATTTTAAGTTTTTCTTTGTTTATGATCAAATCCCTTTGAGTGGTATCATCTATGTCAATGAACTATTGGAATAAGGAATTACTGGGGGGGGCGGGGGTGGGGTGAATGAGTAATTATATGATTATTTAAATTTTCCTTTTGAATATATTCTTACTTCATCCCTCTACCATATGTTATTTATGAGAGAATTCATTCATAAATATATAAGCATTACAACATGAGCATTCATATGTTCAATCAATAGTTCTCAAGATCAGCACACACACACATTAACACAGGTATTTTCCACATGGAAACATAAAGGGAAAAAACCACCAATTTGTGGTCGTTTTAAGATGTAAATTAAGCACCCACTTAAGTACATTAGATTGTTTGTGAGCACCCACTCACTGGAGGCACCAACATTCCAACAAGAACCAACCCCTTTAGAATAGCGAGAACAAACTTTCCAAGAGGCATCGACCCCTTTAGAATAACAAACACCAACTTTACAAGAGGAACCAAGCTCTTTGAATCCAGGCCACCACTTGTTTCTGCTATTGTTCTACTATTTCATTAAATTTTCAAACTAAAAATAGAGGAATTTACAGATAAGATAAATGTCAACCCATTGTGTCACAAAATTGCATTCTAATCTTGGTACTTTATAGAAACACTGACTCCTCCAGCCTTGTAGATCCATGTGTTTTGTACTATTCTCAACATAACATGTGATCAACACCATGTTGTCTCACAAAACATCCTTTGTTTATTCTCTTGCAGCTCATCACATGTGCTCCTGATCACCACTTTGTTGCCTTGCAACTCATCCTCCATTTCTTCTCCACAACTTAGACTCTATGCTCTCTCACTCAGCACTACCACTGCACTCCCACAACACTCACCTCTCAAAAAATTCAACAATATTCTTTTTCTCTAGCTTACACAAAGGCTTTCATTGGTTTTGTTCCATGGTTGCGTACTTCATATTCCTCTTTTTGTCATTGGTACAAAAATCACTCAACTAATTCTTTGTTTGACTTAATCTGTTGCCTTTATCTATGCACAATGAGTTCTACCATATATTTCATTCACAAGAATGGGATTTTGAAATATCTATAGTCCCATCATGTACCCTTCCATGTCGAGCCTTCAATTCACAATTTGTTTATTCACATTACAGGGCTCACTTCCCATGCATGCTTATTTCCCATCATAGCTGGAGAATATAGGGGAATGGAATCTTTGATTCCCTCTTTTCTTTAATTCTCAAAGGCATGCATGGAACGAGAATGTTATATTAAACGAGCCAGTGTCCTTAGTGCATTGTTGCAGGGATTTTTCTTTGCAACTTCCAACTCTGAGATAATGCATTCAAACCTCAACTGCTGACCCATCCATTCTTATTCAATTCCTTGTACTGCTCCATCAAAGATAAGCAATATCATAACATATGAAATTTTATCCCCCGATATCCTGGCTCCCTTTGTTAACTAATATGCATGCTTGGTTCTTTGACATCTCACGACTATATGACAAAATAGACATCAGAAACCCCTTTTATCGTAACATTCCAAAAATCATTTGCACAGAAGTTACAATGTTCTCATCCTTCGATATATTGATCTCTGATCATGATGTCATTTTCAACCATGTATAAATTTCTCAGTGCAGACATGTGTTGTAGAAAATATCTAACACAACTCTAATACCATGTAGAAATTATATACGGAAACTATATATACCAATGGATTCAAAATGATCATGTAACGTACTAAAAAAATATATTGAATCCTTCTACTAGATTTGCAGAATATAAAACATAATCGCCCAATCACATGCAAGTAAGAGAAAGGACATTATCAATCACACAACACAAGATGTTCTTGGGGAAAGAACCCACTTAAAACTGACTAGCAATTCTTTTGAAAAATTGACCAACACTTAGCCAATTCTCATCCCCTACTTAGCCCAGTCTTGCTCACACAATCCCTAGGCAATTAATCCCTGTTAAATATGATAATCAACCTTCCTTGACTATGAAATCCATCATGAGCCTTCGTCTAACTTTATAATTATGCTCGAGAAATTCGTTAATAATAAAACTGATAGTTAACTTCCCTTTAACCTCTGTCTCAATTGGGTCTTCCTCAGAACTGACATGCATGCATCTATTAATAGTGAATCATCAGTTACTTGGTAGATCACTACTTGTGAATTAAAACTAATTTAATTCACTTGACCTCTCACAGCTAGATCATCACTCAGTTAGAACTAGTTAAACTAATTTTAACTCAATTATTTTGAGTTATCTTATTAAACTCACACTACACTAGTGCATTAACTACAACTGGACCCTGAAAATAATAGAATCACTCTACATAACTCACCTTTGACCCTCAACTCGAAATTCTTGAGCTAACTAATTCTATCTCACTCAGTTAAATGATACAAGTTGTTATGAGATGAAATTACAATTTACTTTTAATTTAATTAAGGGATAATTAAATCAAAAGCCTCACCTAGTAGTCATTTCTAGGTGCCATTTTCTAGATTTTGTTTCTCGATGCCAATTTCATTTTTCATGTTGCAAATTTCAACACTCCCTCTCAACAAGAAAGGAATCAATATGTCCTAATCTGGTACCTTTGGAATGTTCTTGCATGAAAAATTTCTCTAGTGTTTTTTTCACATACAATTCTCCTTAAATTGAATAGCCTCCAAATAATTGAATTAGTATAATGAATCTATCATCAGAATTTTCTGACTACTGGATCCTACTGCACATGTCTACTGGACGATCTGCAATGTTGCTAACATCTACATATGTGCCCTCTACACTACTTCCAACTCTGAACTGCGCTCTAGTATCCAATATTTGTCATTCTGACTTTTGTCTTCCTAACATCTTACTGCATCAATCTAACTGATCATTCTTGCTACTATTTTATTGTGGGCTCCTCGTAGCCAGGTTCGATCCATGAGACACACCATCTCAATGGAACCTACCCAAATTTCTTCTTGGGATTATATCTACACATTTCCCCACCTCATACCTGGAGGTATAGTTTCATGTACTCCCTTTGCCCATTTGGCTCAAAATTTCCCCCTCCTAGAGTTCTTTGTTTGAGTGGACTCTTCCACTTGGCCTCCTCCCTGCTTCTCCAATTTTGGTTGCTCCACAACCTTCTGAGACTACTTCTGAGGTTGCAGGTTGAGAGATAATTGCTTCCTCTCAACCACCAAGTCATTAACCTCTGCTTTGCTCCTCAAATCTTTTCCTTCATCCTCGACCTTGAGAGCATACAGGTTCTTGACTCTTACACCAATCTATTTCACCTATCTCATGGCTATGTGTTTAATGAAAACCTTTAGTTTTCTAAACAACACATCATAAACACGGTATTCTAATACCACTATGGAGACAAGATTCTTCCTTAGGCCTGGAACATACAAATCATATGTCAATCTGAGAGGGGAGGCAGGCTCCTTCTAAAAGGTAATTGTACCTATGTCGGTTGCATTATTTTTCCTGCCATCTCCAAACTCTATTTTTTACTAGAGGTCCTTCTCCTCCAAGTCATTGAAGAAATCTCTATTCCCCGTCATATGGAATGAGGCAATGTTGTCGAGATACCACATGAAACCCATTACAGTGTTGTCCATGCATGCAATGAGAATAAAATCAAGCTCGAATTGTGAAGCTAGTGCTTCAACCGCTGCAACTATAGACTCCTTCTTGCTTGCCTTCTTTTGTGGACAATTCAAAGCATAGTGCCCATGCTCGTGAAAGTGAAAAAACTTGATCTTTGACAAGTATCTCTTTCCTTCTTCACCTTGGGACTTATTTCTCTTGGATTTCTTTCCTTTTTCCAACTAATGAACAATATTCTTCTTTACTGGTGTTGTAGGTCCCATCTCTGGTGCTCCTCCTTTTCTCTTCTATTACCAAGTCAGACCACAAATGCTCCCAGACTAGTAACTTCTCTCTCCCATTAACAGAGTCCTGGTAAATATGCCAACTCTTAGGAAGGCCTAGAAGTGCTAGGCTCACCAAGTCATCACTGATTACAGTGACACAAACACTTCCAAGCTCATCTCGACATTGATTGAACTTCGCCAAGTATGTTGGTACCATCTCGCCCTCCTCCTTCTTGATCTTTCTAAGCTTGTCCTTCAACACCAAATTATTTTGGTCACTATTGTTCTAAAACAAATCTTTCAAGGACTTCCACATATCAAATGGAGTCGCCTTCCCATGGAGACTCGAAACAATATGATATCAAACTCCCTCTAATAAGATCCTTCTCGCCTTTGCTACCTTCTTCTACCATGCATCAAGAAGTTGGGTATCTACTGTTGCGGGCTTGGGAATATCAATATCTATGAATTCCTTCAACCCGTTATCCTCCAACACTGCCTCCATCATGTCCTTCCATGAAATATAATTTGAATTTCCCTCGAGTTCATGTTCAAGTCTCAAGCAATTTAAAGACATCTTGATCTGCTGTTAGGCCCCGAAGAATAAATCTGCAAATTTGAAACTGCTCAAGACAAATTCAATTTCTTATCCACTATTGTGATTCCTGGCACTCTAATACCATGTAGAAAATCTATATAACAACTTTGATACCATGTAGAAATTATATATAGAAACTCTATATACCAATGGATTCAAACCGATCATGTAATGTACTAAAACAATATATTGAATCCTTCTACTATATTTGTGGAATATAAAACATGATCACTCAATCACATGCAAGTAAGAGAAAGGAAATTATCAATCACACAACACAATATATTCTCAGGAAAATCACCTACTCAAAACCCCTATATCATATATTGTACATAGTCAAAGAAACATGAAACAATACAATGCTTTCTCACACCGATAAAATCCTACACTCTACTGATCATCTCACCCTGATCCTGATCAAAACTGACTAGCAATTATTAGGAAAAATTGACCAACACTTAGCCAATTCCTAGGAATTTAATCCATATTAAATAGGATAAGCAACCTTCCTTGACTGCACAATCCATCATGAGCATTCCTCTGACTTTATAATTGTGCTCGGGCAATTCACTAATAATACAACTGATAGTTGACTTCCCTTTAACCTCTGTCTCAACTGGGTCTTCCTCATAACTGACATGCATGCAAATATTAATATCGAATCATTAGTTACTTGATAGATCACTACTTGTGAATTAAATCTAATTTAATTCACTTAACCTCTCACTAGCTCATCACTCAGTTAGAACTAGTTGAACTGATTTTGACTCAATTAATTTGAGTTATCTTGTTAAAATCACACTATACTAGTGCATTAACTACAACTAGACCCTGAAAATAATAGAATCATTGTACATGCCTCACTTTGACCCTCAACTTGAAATTCTTGAGCTAACTAAGTCTATCTCACTTAGTTAACTGACACAAGTTGTTATGAGATGAAATTACAATTTACTTTCAATTTAATTAAGGGATAATTAAATCAAAAGCCTCACATGGTAGCCATTTCTGGGTGCCATTTTTTGGATTTTGTTTCTGGATGCCAATTTCATTGTTTCTTTTTGTAAATTTCAGCACCTGTCATCTGGATTAAGCCCACTAGAGCACCCAATAACATTGAATTTTCCTACCATGTGTCATGTCATACTACCACATCATATTGGTGTTAGTTTCCACTATAGCTTCTCGGAACCAATCTCATGTCACCATGTTTATTGTCAAAGGAAAGAGAAGAGGACCTACCAGACCTTGGTTTCATAGTAGAACCCTTTGTTAATTTATTTTCAGCATTTCTCTGTGCTTTTAACACTATACGGATGACTATATATTGTAACTTCTTAAAAAAAGTTTGCTAAGAACATCTGATATTATGATATCCTAAGCCTATGATATTTCGATACCAGATAAACCTTTTGCTCTGATGTTTCGATATGCTGGTCTAATATGAGGTTATGATGTGCTCTGTGTTTTTAGGTTCTGATGTGTTGACCTGCTCCGATGCTTCGATATCTGATATGCCTCCTGCTTTGATTTTATGATATCCTAGACCTCCAATATTCTGATATTTGATATGCCTCCTGCTTCGATATTGCATCTGTCTCAAGGCTTCCAATCCCTAAACTTCAACAAACCATATCTTTTGATCTAGGAGCCCATTTTTGAACTTCTGCATATCATTGGAAATATCTTTCAGAGAAATTTCCAATGGATAGGGTTCAATGTAGGCTTGGAGCACATTTTCTACCTCTGAGGTGACTACAAAATATCTCCCACACTTTTCTTCTTGACTCTTCTTCTAGTGCTTGGAATGTTGGGCACCTAACCACCATAGTCATTGTTTTATGGCTTTTCAATAAGCATGCTACTATGATGATTCTCTACCATAATCCTAAATATATCAATGAATCACCATTGACTCTTTTCGACATCAATTCCAACACTAACACAACCACCCATTGTACAACAATCTCCCCCTTTGGCATTGATAGAAACACCATAAGCTCCCCCTTAGGTTAGGCACAATCTTCTCCGATTAACTCTTCTCCCCCTTTGTCATAAATGGAAAAGAGTGCTTCTTGAATACTCCCCCTGAACCATTATAGTCTAATCTCCCATGAATCCCACATGTTGAGTAGTTTCCACTCCTTACCAAAATGAAGTTATTTGGAGGGAGGAGTTACAACTCCTATTTGCTTCCTGAGATATTCAAACGGTTCTCTTACTAGTGGCTTGGTAAATATATATGCCAATTATTCTTTAGTGGCCACATAATTTAGTCTGACAACATTGGAAACAAAAATATATTATGATTCATTGGTTGATAAAGAGATGAAATTCTTATTTCTTGTTGATCCATGACACTAAGCATCTCCCCAAGAAGAAGGATGCACCTGAAGTGCTTTTTCTGTCATCTAGACTACCAGCCCAAGCAGCATCATTGTAGGGTCTCAACTTAAATTATTTGTTTTTAGCATACCACAACCCATATTTTACTATCCCTCGAAGATATTTGAATATCCTCTTGATAGCAACAACATGAATTTCATGAGGGAAAGGCTAAAATCTGGCCACAAGTCCTATGGCCTGCATGATATTTGGCCTTGATGCTGTAAGATACAACAAGGTTCCTGTCATGGATTTTTATTCTATCTGATTTACCAGAGGTGTCTCATATTCTTTGGATAGTTTTCAACCTATAATCATGGGTGTGCTTACTGTATGCAATTTTCCAACCCAAAAAATTTCAGAGTTTCTCAAAGGTATTTAGATTGGGAGATAAACACTTCTTTCTGTGATTGAGAGATTTATAGTCCCAATAAAAAATACAACTCTACAATCATGTACATTTCAACCTCTGTTTTCATACATTCTGCAGATTGATGCTGTAGAAATTTGAATAATTGATATATTATTCATCAATATTCTCCTGATCACACACTATTTTAGCTTCATGCATAATACAGAATCTCTTCTACCATTGATCATTAATTGCGGAAATAAAATCAATTGCATGCACACATTAAAACCATAAACAATCACACATATGAACACAGTATTTCATGGGAAAGCTTAAAGCTGAAAACCAACTATATGTATATTAAGCAAGTCATGTAACAATCATAGTACAAAGCTCCTCACAAGCTCTCAGCACAACCTCAAATTGCTACACAATATCAAGCTAGATCTAGCCAAACACATGCTCCAATCTTTTGCCACTTGATAACCAGCCTCTATTACATAATCAATGCTATGGATGGCTCATTAAATAACATAAACCACATGGCTTGTACTGCACAATCCTCATGGACTTCTCCCGATCACTTTGTGTTACGGAAATACCAACGATCATAGTCACAAGCGATAGTTAACTTTGCTCTTTCACTATTTATGGTCTCCATTAGGTTGTCCATGCCCAAAGTTAACGAGTTGCATTCTTTAGTTGATTAATGAGTTTATAAATAGTGAATTAATTAATAATTAATTCACACCACTCTCACTAATTGTATCAATTAGTTAAGCCCAGATCTAAATAGCTCAACTATGTTTAGATTAGTTAAAGTGAACACAACTCCATTAACTTCCTCAATCAACTCCACCAATCTATCTCACATGAGTTCTAAGCCCAGTATCCATGTAATAGCTCCACTTAACCCTTAGGAATAGCATAATTCCTTACGTCAGCTCTGTGCCACATCATGCACTTAGCGGAAGTGCTCCCGAGAATAAGATAATGTTTATAGTCTAAATATTATTAAGAGCTAATAATATTCGACATATCTATTTTTAGACTGGAAATCTAAAAATAGATTCCACCCAATATGTCTAAAAATAGAAGTCCATATATTTTTTCCGACTTGACCAACCATCCACAAATATCATCCTACAACTCATAGAACATGATCCATATGTCTAAAAATAGACATAGTCTAAAAATATACTTTGCGCCAAAAATAGCCTACGGGCCCACTTAGTGAAGGCGACTTCTTTCCACTAAGCTCATCATCTTGTTGCAATATCAACACTCCCTCTCAACAAGATAAATATTATCTGCCACCCCTATCCTGCCTCTGTGGTATTCGAATTTTCTCCTGGTGAGCGCCTTCATCATGATATCAGCATCCTGTTCCTCCGTGGGAATGTATGAAAGTAACATGATCTTCCGCTGCACATAATCTCTGATATGATGATACCGGATGTCAATGTGTTTAGATCTATCATGAAATACTGGATTAACCGAGAGTTTGATGCAACTCTGATTATCACAATAAATCACAGTAGGCTCTAAGTGTGAACCAAACAACCCAACCAGGATCTTCCTCATCCATATAGCCTCGCATGCAGCCAAACTTGTTGCCATATACTCGGCCTCTGCTGAACTGAGTGCCACAGATCTCTGCTTCCTGCTGTACCAAGAAACTGCTATTGACTCGATACTAAAAATCCCTCCAGATGTGCTCTTTCTATCCATTGGGCTCCCTGCCCAATCTACATCCGTGAAGCCACACAAATTCACCTCATCCGATTGTCTGTACCATAATCCATATCCCGATGTGCCTCCGAGATATCTCAATACATGCTTGTCTGCCTTCCAATAGAGTTTGGTAGGCTTAACCATAGCTTGTGAAAGCTGGTTCACAGCATAGCATATGTCGGGTCATGTATTGACCAGATACATAAGCGACCCCACCAACTGTTGATAAACAGTGGCATCCACTACCTCCGCTGAAGTAGCATCCTCCTTCCTCCATCCACCAGGAAGAGGAGTATCAACAGACTTGCAGCCATGCATGTTGAACTTCTCCAGTATCTCCCAGGCATACTTGCCTTGAGAAACAAACAGTCCATCACTGTGCTGCCAAATTTCCAATCCCAGGAAATAATGAAGGAGGCCCAAGTCCTTCATCTCAAACTCTTTTGCAAGATCATCCTTGCATGAGAGTATCAATAGCTCATCACCTATCAAAATAAAATCATCTACTTAAAGTACAATGATTAGCAACTTACCCTCCACCACAATCTGGTATAGGTTCAGATCTTCCTCACTCTTGGAGAATCCAAGTCCAGTGAAATAACTATCTATCTATGTGTACCAAGCATGAGGTGCTTGTTTCAACCCATACAACGCTCTCCTGAGCCTGCACACATGTGACTCACTGCTGAAGATCTCAAAACCTTTGGGCTGCTCTATGTACACCTCCTCCTCAATCACTCCATCGAGGAACATAGTCTTCACATCCATCTGATGAATGTGCCACCCCATCTGTGCTAAGAGAGCAAGAATCGTCTATATGGAAGAATACCTTGCGACAGGTGCAAAGGTCTCCTCATAATCGATCCCCTCAATTTGTGAAAAGCCTCGGGAAAAAAATCTTGCCTTGTACTTCTCCACACTCCTGTCAGCTACCTGCTTCACTTTGTAGATCCATCTCAAACCCACCACTGATTTCCCTTCTGGCCTCGGGACAATCTCCCATGCACTGTTTCTGACAATCAAATCATACTCTTCCACCACGACATCTACCCATGCGGGATCCTCCACAGCTTCCTCGAAAGAGGATGGCTCTGTCACGATACACTTGCTCATAAGAGCCATGTATCCAGTATACCAGTCAGGTGACTGTCGCTATCTGCGCTGTGATGTAGGTGCTCCTACAACCTTCTCTGCATCTTGATCCAGTCGCTCAGCTTCTGTAGTGCGCTTCCGCCCTCTGATGGTTGGTGCTGCATGAGTGGTCTGTTCCACTCCATGAACCTCCTCTTGTTTCTGACCCACATCCTAAGGCTCATCCTTAGGAACTAATAGCTCCTCATCTGCATGCAAGTGTAGCTCCCTCTCAAGGGAACACTTCATGGCTTTCTCCTCATGAAATTTGATATCCTGTCGCACAACAGTCTTGCGACTGTCTGGAAAATACACATGATAGTTGTGGGGTGTGTCAGTGTACCCCACAAATATCCCAACCTCTGCAGTTGGCTCTTGCTTCTTCCTGGCATCCTTAGTCACATGAAAGTAAACAGGTGGACCAAAAATCCTCAAATGGGAAATATCGGGCCTATTACCAGAAAATGCCTCCTCAGGTGTACTCAGGCCAAGTATCCTGTGAGGACAACGGTTCTGCACATATACTGCAATATTGCATTCCTCAGCCCATAAGTGTATGGGAAGGCCCTAATCATGCAACATCGCCCATGCAGCACCCACGATCGTTCTGTTCTTTCGCTCAGCAACCCCATTCTGCTGTGGGTTATGAGGTGCTATGACCTCTCTTCGAATTCCTTCTGCACTGCAAAAGTCCTTAAATTCGCCAGAGATGAATTCACCACCATTGTCACTCCTAAGAGCCTTCACCTGCTTCCCTGATTCTTTCTCAACCAGTGCCTTGAACTCACAGAAATTTGAGTATGTCTCGCTCTTCTTCTACATGAAGAAGATCCAACACTTTTGAGAAAAATCATCAACAAATATCACATAGTACCTGTGCTTTGTTGTCGAAGCTACTGAGAAAGGTCCACACACGTCTGTGTGAATTCTCTCAAGGATCGTCGTGGCACGACTATCCTTCTCGTGAAAGGTGGCTTTCACAAATTTTCCCAAGGTACATCCCTTGCACTGATCTTACTATGCAAGAGTACCCTTAGGAAGCCTAGTAGAAATCTACTGCAGTATCTTCAAAGCTCCATGGTGAAGGTGGCCCAATCTCCGGTGCCACAACTCGCCATCATCCCAACTCACCACTCCTTCTGCCTTGCCTGCCATTGCTACGTAGCCATCTACCTGCAATTGATAAAGGTTCTTAACTCAAACCCCTATCCTCCGAGTCTCACCAGTTGCCTTACTGCATAGGAAAGCCTTTCCCTCGCTAAAGACAAAATCATATCTCTTGTCTTCTAACATCGCTACAAAGATAAGATTCTTCTTCAATCCTAGAACATGCATCACTTCCTTCAATACAAAGGGTTTAAAAGACTCCCTCTCAAAGGAAATGGTACCAATACTAGTCACACTACATCTACCATCATCGCCCATCTCGATGTGCACTCCAAGATCTTTCTCATCCAGATCAGTAAACAAATCTTGATCTCCTGTCATGTGAAACGATGCACCACTATCAAGAAACCACACTGAACCCATCACACTTGAGACAAAGCATGCGATCAGTGAAAAATCCAGCTCAAACTATGAGGCTAAGGCCTCTCCAGCTGTAGATCCAACAGCCTTCTTATTTTTCTTCTTCTGTGGACAACTAGTGGCGTAATGTCTGTGTTGGTGACAGTGAAAGCACTTCACCTTAGACATGTCCTGCTTCTTGCCTTTTGCACCGGATTGAGAAGCTTTCTTGCTCTTCCCCTTCTTTGCTTTGGTAGCCAAAGTGAAATTATATTCATCAAAGTTCTTTGATGAAGATCCGTCCTTGGGACTCTGCCTTATCTCCTCTTGCACAAGATCCGACCAAAGTCGCTCCCATCCTGGCAGTTTCTCCTGATCATTGACAGAGTCCTAATAGGAATGCCAACTCTTAGTAAGCCCAAGGAGAGCCAAGCTCACCAAGTCCTCATCATCAACAGTCACCCCCACACTTCCCAACTCATCCCTACATTGGATGAACTTCGTGAGGTACTTGGGCATACTGTCGCCTTTCTCCATTTTTATGTTTCTAAGTCTATCCTTGAGCGCCAACTTCCTCTGGTCGCTCTTGCTTTGGAATAAATTTGTCAAAGCTTTCCAAATCAAGAATGGAGAAGCCTTACCATGAAGGCTGGATACTATGTGATCCTTCACACCTTCCAACAGAATCCTTCGACACTTTGTTGTCTTCTTTTTCCATGGGTCAAGTGCGGCAGCATCACTAGAAGCAGTTTTTGGAATTTTTGCATCTATGAACTCCTTCAATCCGTTGCCATCCACCACCACCTCCATCCTGTCCTTCCATGCAATATAATTCGAACTACCCTCAAGGGCATACTCCAATCACAATCCGTTGAAAGACATCTCAACTTTGACACCAAGAAAAACACTACTGCAAATTCGAAATTCCACCAGCACAAAACTCAACTGCTTCAATGTTTTGCAATTGCTCCAATGATCAATATCGCTCTGATACCATGTAGAAATTTGAATAATTGATATATTATTCACCGAGATTCTCCTGATCACACACTATTTTAGCTTCATGCATAATACATAATCTCTTCTACCATTGATCATTAATTGCGGAAATAAAATCAATTGCATGCACACATTAAAACCATAAACAATCACACATATGAACACAGTATTTCATGGGAAAGCTTAAAGATGAAAACCCCCAACTATCTATATATTATATGTCATGGAGATCATGTAACAATCATATTACAAAGCTCCTCACAAGCTCTCAGCACACTCTCAAATTGCTACACACTATCAAGCTGGATCTAGTAAAACACATGCTCCAATATTTTGCCACTTGATAGCCAGCCTCTATTGCATAATCAATGCTATGGGATGGCTCATTAAATAACATAAACCACTTGGCTTGTACTGCGCAATCCTCATGGGCTTCTCCAATCACTGTTTGTTGCAAATAGCAACAGTATAGTCACAACTGATAGTTAACCTACTCTTTCACCTATTTCTGCACTAGTCTCCACTGAAACTGTCCATGCACTAAAGTTAACTGATACATTCTTTAGTTGATTAATGAGTTTATAAATAGTGAATTAATTAATAATTAATTCACACCACTCTCTCTAATTGTATCAATTAGTTAAACTGAATATAAATAGCTCAACTATGTTTAGATTAGTTAAACTGAACACAACTCCATTAACTTCCTCAATCAACTCCACCAAACTCTCTCACATGAGTTCTAACTGAAGTATCCATGCAATAGCTCCACTTAACCCTTAGGAATAGCTTAATTCCCTCTATCAGCTCCTGTTCCACATCTGTGAACTTAACTGAAGTGCTCCAAGAGAATAAGTTAATGTTTATAGTCTAAATATTATTAAGAGTTAATAATATTCGACATATCTATTTTTAGACTGGCAATCTAAAAATAGATTCCACCCAATATGTCTAAAAATAGAAGTCCATCTATTTTTTCCGACTTGACCAACCATCCAAAAATAGCATCCTACAACTCATATAACATGATCCATATGTCTAAAAATAAACATAGTCTAAAAATAGACTTTGCGCCAAAAATAGCCTACGGGCCCACTTAGTGAAGGTGACTTCTTTCCACTAAGCTCATCATCTTGTTGCAATATCAACAGATGCCCCAATTGTTCCATGTAGCTTCCAAATATTACATCATCCACATACACCACTACAATCAGTAAATGGTCACTTTCAACCTTTGTGTACAAATTAATATCCACGATACCCTTTCTAAAACCTTGTTGTCAAAGGTATTTATTCAGCCTCTCGTACCAAGCTCTAGGAGCTTGTTTGAGTCCATATAGAGCCTTTTTTAGTTTGCACACAAACCCTTCCTCTGTGTTGAGCATAAAACCTTATGGCCTCTTAATGTAAACTTCTTCCTACATATCTCCATTGAGGAATGCAGGCTTCACATCCAATTGATATACTTAGATGTTCTTGTGATTGGAGAAGGATTAAAATAGTATGGTTGCCTCTAGTCTAGCGACTCATGCAAAGGTATCCTCAAAATATATTCCATCTATATGGGAATATCCTTTGCATAATAAATATTCCTTGTTCTTGAATACTTGACCTTTTTCATTCATCTTGTTTTTAAAAACGATTTGGTTCCAATGACATTTTTCTATCTAGGTCTTCATTCATTTGTTTCACCCATATGTTAGCACAGTTCTATGCTAATTCATGAGTCTATTTTAATTTTTTTGTTTTTTAGGATAGAAATTGTAAATTTAAAAAAAAAAAATGAACGCTACCGAAATTTCTAGTAGCGTCTGTTTTAGCCCTTTTCGGATGGTCTGTTTTAATTCTGTTTTTTGCCTATTTTTCTTTAACCCGATGCTACTAGAAATTTCAACAACTTTCCATATTTTGTTTTAAATAAAAAAAGCACATCCGCTTTGTGTTAGGCAACATGGTCCTTTTATAAAATGCATTTTAAATCTTTTATCATAAGTTAGGTCACGTGATAAGAAAGGGTTATGTAGACTGATGTTGAGTTCAAGTCATGGTTATACGTGGTGAACGCTAGGTGTCAATCTGTAGTTTTAAAAATCCTATCATCTCTCGTCCTATCTATCAGCTAAGTAACTTCGTCCACATGTCAAAGTACATGTTATGTGTTAAAATATACTGTGGATCTGTAATTTTAATGCGATGACCATTTGGTTGATCACACGTAGATGCTGTCGGAAATTTAGGCCTGTAATAAAGATATAGTGGAGGTGACTTCTAGTTACAGCTCCGCTCATCTCCAGCCACATGTAACGTACCATCTAAAACTCCGCAGTCAACTAAAGGTCATAATGAATACCACATGGTGTATTCTATGGTCTAAGATGCTTACCATAATGAAAAATATGTTGCATGGGAATGTGAACCAACGTATTTGTTTTAAACCATCGAAATTAAAGGAATACTATCAATTTTGAGTTTAACTATTGGTGAATGAGATATTCCAGTTAGGAGCTTGAGAAAGGAGTCTTAGATTTCAGAAAAGATCTCATAGAAGACACAGAAACACTTGTTAGGTGAGCTCCTCTAGCCTTGCCACCTATCATATTTCAGTGGACAAACTTATTTATTAATAAATATGACAAAGAGAGGAGGAAATATAAAATGAATTGAACCCCAAGGAGCTAACCTAGTTGATGCTAATATGAATGTGAGAAGGTTTTTCATTCAAGCAGGGTGGTATCCACTATGTTCAAGACTGGGAATCTCTCACTTAGGAGTAGCTCAAGAGTTTTCACATTCTTTTAATGGATATGAAGCAACTATCTAAGCTCTCAGATTACAAGTATCAACAAATTCAATTGTTGAAGCTTTCAACCTATGATATCCAAAAAGGGAGAATGCAATAATACTAAAACACAATATAAGAACTGCAGCAAAATAAAAAATTAATCTAAAGAAAACATCAGAATGTACAGAGAAGCTGAGCCATTTTATTATGTGGAGATGGACTACAGTTACAACAGTGTAAAAATCATTAGGTAATCTAGGTAAGGAGATGGCATAGAATGACCCTAAAAGCATGCTACAACAAGCACTGCATATCTGGAGAGTTGTAGGAAGCAATAATGCACTGTCTCTTCATCAGATAATGAACATGTGACTGCTGGTTGAAAGGGAAATGTAGATATATGGAGCTTAGGAGCTTTTATGATGCCAAGATTCAAGATCTGGCCAATGTGATGGAAACCCAAGGTAACCCAGAAAGGATTTTCCAGATCTATGATGTTTGGAAAATCACCCTCTTAGGATCCAGGTAACTGGGTTATGCAGATCTGAAGCTAGATATGATCCAAATATGGCTGAAATATGTTATACAAATAGATCTAAGCTTTGAGGGCTGATCCCTCCTTCAGATCTCCAAGCTATAAGCTTGATATTTTGTCTCTTCTTCCTCCTCCTCAAAATGCAGCAACTGAATATGCAACTGCTGAAGAAACTACGGTGTACAAGAGGAAGAGACTCAATTCTTGCTAAAATGTGCTAGAATAAACTCCAGGCTGATGGAAATCATGATGACAAGGTGATGGGATGATCCCTCACAGGATTCCTAGATGAAATGCTAGAAACTTCCTTCCTCCTTTGGATCTGCAATGATGGACTGTGCAATCCTTGATGGGACTGCTACTAATAGAAGGTAAATAAAGTTTGGCCTGATGCTAGATCTGAAATGAGGCCCTGGGATTGCTGATCTTGAATTCCAAGGTGATAGGAATAATCCTTCACCGGTTCTCCAGGTGATATACTGAAGACAACCTCCTCCTCCTAAATTGATCTTCAGAAATTGCATAATTCCTAAAGGTATGTGTTCTGCAGAGAGTGGAAATAGTGTGGCATCAATGCCTGATGACGAATGGTAGCTTAGAATAACCTTCACAGAGTAGGCACACAAGTCCCCTATAGGTAAGGGTGGAATTACCGCTCGAGAACACCCTGTGCTAAACAACACTGCAAACTTAGCTAAACAACATAAGAGTGCATGGAAATGTCACCTGAAAAATCCAGATCTAAAAAGATCATAAAATCATAAACTAAAGCCTACCTCCAATGTTTCCTTCATCTTCTTTATATAAAAAGTGAGCCTTCCCAAGCCCTGGCCCACCTCTAAACTGCATTGTTCATGTGGACATAATCCTCCATGGTTGACTACACTGTCTCTCCAAGTACTCCATCATGTTTACATGTAGTGTGCACCCTCTCCATCATGTGTGCATTAAATGCACTACTTCATCCATCACTTCATCATGAATTATCTCTGATCTTACATTAGATTCCCTCCATGATCTCAATTGACTGTGTCAACCTCTATGATCTGTCTCATTAATGAGACATGATGTCCAATCCTTTCACATTAGTAGCTGCTCCACTACTCCATTATGTAGACATATGTTTAATTAATCCACATTCACACATCAAAAGTGGATCTTATTCATCTTTGAGGATTATGGGTCCCTCCACCCTCTTATTTACTTAATTAAATAAGGAAATTAAGAACTCTAATATTCCAATTATCTTGTGAAAAAATAGGGAATATTACACAACCTTCCACAGGAAGGAGAAAAATGGTTCAAATGCCAAGTCATCACTAGAGGAGACCTCAATAGTTTCCTTAAAGATGGACACAGTGATCCCAACTGGGCCAAAGGAATTCCTAGTAGTTACCTCAAGAACAAATGGGCTAAGACTGTTAATCTCATCAAAATTTATCCCACCTGTGAGAGGAGGTATACTATTGTTTTTCTTTATCATATGAGATTTTTGTTTCATATTGCAGGTAGGAAGACCCTCAACTTACCATTCTTTATACTGAAGAGCCTGACAAAGATTTCAACCAAGATTCAAACACACACAGCTACTTCAGAGTACAACATATATCATCAAGTTGTTATCAAAGTGTTGGTTGAGAAAGAACTAAGGAAAATAAATCAGTCATGTGACCATTTTCTATTTTACATGGCAGGCCAACCTACACCTACACGATATGTTCCAGCTCAACTATCTCTAGCTTCACATCAACACCCTCAGCCTGCCAGGAGAACAAAGAGAAAGGATGAGAAGGAGAATATCCATAAAAAGGCTAAAAACAAAAAAGAAAAGACTCCTTCAGTCAAGGTTGATAATAATTTGGAGAAAGGATAAAGATCATCAATCAATAAGCCTAAATCCATGAAGATGGTGCCTCCCATTTCTCCTTTTCATAATGTTTATACCAGAGCACAGAGAGGAAGTTCTGCAGTTGCAGAAAAATACAAAGCACAAGTGCTACCAGAAGTTTTGAAAGAAGACATTCAATAGAAAATTTAGAAGGAATATTAGCCCACTAAGTCTGATGAAGAACTCCTAAAATATGGAGGGTATGATATTAGCAGCAAGAGAAATAAAGAGGATGCTAAACCTATTTTTGGTAGCAGAAAAATACACACCAGAGACACCAAAAAGTTTAGGCTCAAATCTAAGGCCCTGCATAATCCAAGTTTGCTGACAGAGGTCATAGATGTAGAAGGAAAATCTAAAGGGTTACAAACTAATGAGTCCAAGAAGAAAGACAAAGGCAAAGCCCCTACAAATCAACAAACGTAATCCTCAAAGGGAAGAAAAAATAAAAAGGGTTCAAAGGAGAAAAATACCACTGTCAAAGAAACTACCACCAGGACCATAAGATCAAGATCAGTTATTGACAACAAATCAGACTTGGACAAGCTTGCAGAAGCAGTAGCCCACATGGAAGAAAGGTAAAAGGGTTTCCTAATAAAACGCCTTTTTTATTACTAAGAAAATTTTTAAACATCAGCTCAAGTTTCAAAGTGTATAAGTATGCACAAGTTTTTCAAGTGTTTGTTGTGAATTTTTGAAAAATAAACAAAGTGCTATCAGAAATTCCAGTAGCATTATAGTTTTTGCGCAACTACAGGTTTTTACTGGAATTTTCGGCAACGCCCATTTTAAATGATTTTTTACAACTGTCATCAAAGTTTCTGAGCAAGTTCCAGAAAGATAAAGACTCATAATGATATGGATATTACAAGTGATGGTTGATAACTGGTTATGAAGCTGTTGAAGGTCATATTTAATGAAGACACATGGTTATTAAAGAACCAAATTCATGAGGAGACAAATCAGCAGATTAAGGGGCAGCATGTCAGCACATTCAGTAGTACAGTCCAAACTGTCTTCTCTTCTCTCATCTACATTTGTCCTTTCAGTTAGATTTCTATAGGATATATGTTTAATTTGGTATAGCACCTATGTAATGTTAGGAATAGTGGTTCCTTCTTTTTAGGAGAGTGATGCAGGAGCATCTTGCTCAAATTTTTTTGGTTATTTGGGAGACTTAAGGGGTCTTATGTTTTCAAGAGATTTGGTTCTCTAAATGTATTTTTAAATGTTTTGAGTGATTTAGAATAGGATTTAATTAATATTGTGAGCATAATTGTAATTGTTCTCGAAACTTGGAGAATATGAGAGAATTAGGAATTGAGATATTTGAGAAATTATTATAGATCTTAAATTAAGCATTAGTTCATGATTTATGGGACTGAGAGGATCCTCAGGGATAAAAGAGAGATTTTAGGAATTAATGAGGACTTGGAAGAATTAGGGATTTGTTGAGTAAACTAGGGATCTAAACCAAAACGCTATCAGTCATTGATATCAAAAACTATAGTTTCTTTACGGAAGTGTAAAACTGGCAGATTAGAAGAAAATGGGACAATTGAATGCGCAAGCTAAGAGGAATCGAACTCCATAAGCTATCATTGTAACCTTTGTTATTTGCCATAATCAAAATTCTGTTAGTCTTGTTCATCAATTTTCATTCCACAATATAAATGAAAACTTCCAGGAATGTCAAATCAATCGGAGTTGAAGGATTGGAATCATAATCGTCCAATCAAAGTGTAAATTCAGATCAATGGATATCACATTTGAAAGTTCAAGGAGGTTAAGAATTCAACCGGACCTGATTTTATAAGCCAGGTTTTAATAAGTTAAGAAATCCGTCTAGCATATGTTTGATCTGACAGTCTTCGCATAAGAGGTATAGATCTAAAAAATATCACATTCTAACATGCGCGACATTTAAAGTGAAGTATGGATGCGATAGTTTATAAGATGGATATAAAAAAATGTTGAAGTCCATAGGTAAATTAAGTTAAGAGAAAACATTTCATTAATGGAAATTGAATTTTGTTTCCGCCATTTATAAAGCATTATAAAATGGGTGTTAATAATATTTGAAGTCTCTAGGCTTTATATTTCTATACAAGAAATAGTCTGATTAAGGGCTATATCTGAAAATGTGAAAAATTTGATTTTGGGGAAAACTTATATACATGCATTTCGTATGCATACTGTGGGTTGGTGCAGCTCTTCTTCACCATTAGTGGTATCAGAACCGAATTTTTTTATTTTTTATTTTTATTTAAAACTGAATTGTGAAGTGCAGTTGAGTGAAGTATGAACAGATTGAGGTTTGCCTCAATATAGTGAGTTATTGCAATGATAAAAATTTGCAGAAGAACAAGCATGATCACAGATGGTAGACTGTGATAAACAAAGGAATATTGTTTTCTACTTAGAAATAAATTTTGAGAAGTTTGTATACTGTATTTACACAGATTGCATGATAAAGAGATGAATTGTGTTATGATTGGATATTGCTAGTGAAGTGAATGCTTAAGAAAGCAATTAAAAGTTCTATGTAAATTATAATTTGTTGAAGATCCAATTTGATGTGGATTGAAGTCTTGTTCAGGATTGATTGTTGTGGCAAAAACTATATGTTGAAAGAATGCATAGTGGAAGCATGGAGGCAGAACTGCAGAAATAGATTTACAGGAATGGTAAAGGCCAACAAATAAGGAGAAGACAGGTGATGCTGGGAAGATGATATACATAAAGTTTTTTTATTATTGATATTTTACAGATTTAATTGATCAAGGGAGTGCAAAAGTTGCATGTTTATAGGAGACAACTAGCTGAGACATACTTTAATTACAAAGGTATGAAAGTTTGCAACAGTTGAATGAATGGAAAAATTTGGCACAAGACTACAGCAGTAAAAAAAAAAAATTGTAGGAAGAACTTTTAGAAGTTCTTAGAGATTGCAGCAGAACCTTATTCTAGTTGAGGCTTGGAATAAATAAGGACAAAAGAGTCCTTAAGAGAAGTGAGTGTACCAACAAGAGAGAGAGATTTTTCTCAGTGCAATTTCTAGGGAAAAGATGACTTGGAAACCAGACAGAGGGGAGGTTTGGTGATCAACTTAGAAGGAATTTGATTGGTTGCAGGTGTTGAAGCTCACACATAGGTGAAGATGACTATGGGAAGTCATAGATAAAGTTCATAAGAAAGCTACAAGATTAAGGAAAAGGTTGTTAAAACAATCTGCAAGAATCAGTGAGTCAAGAGGAACTTGACAAAAATTTGGCTGAGATAAGCAAAGAACTAGATGAGTTAACAATGTTGCTAAAGGAAAACCAAATACAAGGTTGGGTTTTGAATAAAATGACAGTGAAGTGGTCTAAGTTACAGATAAGGCTACAACAGAGACAAGTGAAGTGGTTGGTTGAAAACCTCAGAGAAGCAAAGTCGGAAATGGAAGTTTCCATTTGCGGACCAGAACAGGGTGAAATGCTGGGTGAAGAGGACAATGAGAAAGGCTCCATGGACTATTGGAATAGTCCAGAAAAATTCAGAGATATGTTGACAAGGGAAAAAAAATGAGGCTATGGAGCCTTGTGTTTTTAAATCTCATAGTTTGTATGTGTTTTCAGGATGTGCAGAAGATGATGGACATATTGGTGAAACTTTCACAAAAATGAATAAAGTTCTTGAGGTAAAGTATGATGGAGAATGCCTTTTAGAGGAGGAATATACTAATTTATTGTAGCAGAAATAATTCATAGATGAATTCCTGTTTGATGTAAGATAGCCAGCTAAAGCTGTTATGGAGCATAAGCATAATGGAAATGTCATAGTGATATTCCAAGGAGGTAAACAAATGAAATTTTTAATGAAATTGATGAAAGAATTTTGCAATTTGATGATACAGAAAACAGGATAATTCAAGAGGACTGCCAAAATAAGAGTGAAACTAAGAATGAAGATTGTGAAGAAATGTTGGAAAGATTTCACATGGAAATGGAGTTCTTGGAAAGATGGCTCAAGGAACTAGAAGGAGGAATGAAGCTTGCAGAACCTGATAAAGAAGAAATTGTAGAGTTAAGTAAATGTTTTAACTCTTCAATTAATAATGTGGTTGTAGGTACAAAAGACAACGTTGATAAATATGAAGCTGAAATCAAAGGAATTATGCAGAAGATATTTAATATTAGAGAGAAGACTGAGATAAATTTTCAACTGGCATTGTTGATAGAAATGTTCCAGAAAAGTAAAGGAGATCAAAGATACAACTACATAATGGGAAAAAAGGAGAAATGGTATAAGCTACAAGAGAAGCAAGTGGATATGCAGTTAATAGAGGAGTTGAGGAAGCTTGGGAAAATTATAGATGTTCTATTGAGGATAGAGAAGCTCAAAGGAATGGAGTTACAAAAAAATGGAATTGTTGGAAAAGAACATGTTTCTTTTGAACTTGAAAAAGGAGCAGTGATGTTTGAATCATCAGTTGAGGCAAATGAGCCTTATGGTTTTGAAATTGATAATTTTTGTATGTTTACAGATAATGTCATGGCAGAGAGAGAGAATTTGAGTTTTGAGAAAGCTCATACACAATTGGGAGAACATATTCTTTTTCAGTATAATGCTAAATTTGAAAACAAAGGAAGTTTGGCTCACAATGATGAACAAAAGCAAGAAGAAGAAGCAAAGGATGCCAAGTACTCAAATGTTGTTCTTGAGGAAGTTGAGGTGACGACCATTGAAGATTTTCTGAGTCATATATAAGACTTGGAACAGAAAAGATATTTGATGACAGAATCATCAAACAAGACTATTGATTCTTCTGATTTTTAAAATTAAAAATTTGAGTGTGATTGTAGGTTTTAAAGATTTTGCAGGTGATAGATAGTTATTGGAAGTTGTCATAAAGATGAAGGAAGAAAGAGAAATGTACATAAACATTTCAAAGAAGCAAGATCAAAATTGTATTCTAATGAAGGATAAGGCTATGTTACCTGATGAAGATTGCAAAGGATTTGTAGCAGTGGAAGAAAATGTTACTATTGTCAAGGAATTGAAAATAAATTTACTTTTTAAAAGTAAATTTGTAGAACAACAATTGGATATTGCAGAGGGAAATATATTTAAAGATATTCATGAAGTTTGGGAGGCAGCAATATCTACAACATTATTTGGAGTAATCTCAAAAATGATAACATAAGTTGAAGAAAAAGAAGGCAGCAAGAGTTTTTAAACTCATATACAAGGGAAAGGACAACAACAACAAAGCAATTTGGATAGAGAAATAGATAATATCATGAAAATTAGAAGAAATAAACATAAGGAAAGGAGATGCAGACAAAAAATCATGTGGATAAAAAGCTAGATTGTAACAAACATTGAAGGAAAAGCTAATGGAGTGTTGCAAACGAAGGTATGGCAACCAGGAGAAGAAAGGAAAGACAACAGAATATTTAAACAACAATTGAGAGAAATAAGTAAATCACTGAAGAATAGAGTTTGGAATCCTGGAGGTAGCAAGTTAGTGAGATTTGTGGCTATTGCATTATTACAGAAAAGCAACAGGCCTAATAGACAAGAGTCTATGAAAACTTTTCTACGATGGGAGTCTGATGCATGAGAATCCTGCTCAAATGTTATTGGTTATTTTGGAGACTTAAGGGGTCTTATGTTTTCAAGAGAGTTGGTTCTCTAAATGTATTTTTAAATGTTTTGAGTGATTTAGAATAGTATTTAATTAATATTGTGAGCAAAATTGTAATTATTCTCTAAATTTAGAGAATATGAGAGAATTAGGAATCGAGAGATTGGAGAAATTATTGTAGATCTTAAATTAAGAATTAGTTCATGATTTATGGGATTGAGAGGATCCTTAGGGATAAAAGAGAGATTTTAGGAATTAATGAGGACTTAGAAGAATTAGGGATTTGTTGAGTAAACTAGGGATCTAAACCAAAACTGGTTTAGAATCCATTTGTACAAATTGTAAGCCTCGAAGGCATGAAAATATAGATAGGCATAGATATTTAAGATTCAGATCAAGAGGAAAGATTGGATAGAAAAATAATTGAATACAAGAACAATGAAATTCCTCTGTACCTATGTGAATATAGGTATCATTGTCAAATTCCAGATGTGCATTTATTTTCGAGATATTACTAAATTTGGTTGAATCCAGTTTGAGTTTGGTTAATTGATGTCTGTGTGTGTGTAAATGCCAAATCTGGGGGGTTCTTCTCATCCTTCGAAATTTCTGAGTTGATGATAATTTAGGTCAAATTCTAGTTCATTGATTGCTATTTGTATTTGTTCTTTAAAATTTCTGCGTTCACTTGCAAGATGTTCCAGTTGTATTAAAAAGCTATCAATCGTTGATATAAGAAACTGTAGTTTCTTTACGAAAGTGTACAACTGGCAGATTAGAAGAAAATGGGACAATTGAATGTGTAATCTAAGAGGAATCGAACTCCATAAGCCGTCGTTGTAACCTTTGTTATCTGCCACAATCGAAATTCCGTTAGTCTTATTCATCAATTTGAATTCCACAATATAAATGAAAACTTCCAAGAATGTAAAATCAGTCAGAGTTGAAGGATTGGAATCAGAACCGTCCAATCAAAGTGTAAATTCAGATCAATGGATACCACATTTGAAATTGCAAGGAGGTTAAGAATTCAACTGGACTCGATATTTTATAAGCCAGGTTTTAATAAGCTAAGAAATCCATCTAGCATATGTTTGATATGACGGTCTTCACATAAGAGGTATAGATATAATGAATATCGCATTCTAACATGAACGACATTTAAAGTAAAGTATGGATGCGATACTTTATAAGATGGAAATAAAAAAATGTTGAATTCTGTAGGTAAAGTACGTTAAGAGAAAACATTTCATTAAGGGAAATTGAATTTTGTTTTTTCCATTTATAAAAGGGTTATAAAATGGGTGTTAATAAGATTTTAAGTCTGTGGGTTTTGTATTTGTATAAAAGAAATAGTCCGATTAAGGGCTATATCTAAAAATGTGAAAAAATTAATTTGGGGGAAAACTTATATACATGCATTTCATATGCAAACTATGGGTTGGTGCAACTCTTCCGCACCAGAGAGATGGATTTGGTGCCTCTCTCTATATATATACCATTTGTAAATACCATTTCAAGGTTGGATGTTGGTCTACCTGGAGACTTATTATAATAAAGAAAACTCATTTTTCACTTCATGTTGGAGGATTTTGTGATTCAAGTAATATATAATGTATGGTGTGTTTCTCTCGTCGTTTAAGTCTTCTGATTTATGAGTTGCACTAGTCAGTAAGGTGTGAGTAATAAAACTGTTAGAGGATCTAATAGTAAATTATCTTCTTTTTAGTTTCATGCAAATCATATATATGTTGTAGAGCATGTTAGTGAAGGTTTCATAAAAGATTTATGAAATACTTTATGCATGTACTCTGCTTTCTAAATGTTGTTTACTTTACATAAAACATAGTTTGTGTAAAGAGCCATCCTTGTAGCTGTGTGACTGATTCAGGATAAGAATATTTCTTAGATTATGTTACACCATTTTTTGGTCATCTAACCTATTCTCATTAGATGGACCCAAGTACACCATGTAAGACCAATTTTACCCTAAGTAAAATTGCTTTCACTATGTAAAATAACTTAATAAACCACATTTATTAGGTTGTTTATGGTCTAAACAGGAAACCCCAAAAGGAAATATTAAATAAACCTATATTTGTTTGATTTTCCTCATGGAATAATTAATTAAACCATAATTTAATTATTATTCCCAGTCATGTTTAACCCAAAAACAAAGAAAATAATTAGATAAACCTTTATTTATCTTATTATTTTCTAGGAATAATTATTTAAATCTTATTTAGATAATATTCCTTGTTAAATATGACCAAATCACCCACAAATAATTAAATAAATCATTATTTATTTGATTATCCTTCGACCACTTCCTTAAAAAGATAAATAAATCATTTATTTATTTATTATTAACAAATAAAGGGATTTGACCCAAGTCAAATACTTTTTCCCTCCAACAAATATAATAAAATATTCCATAAAAGGTGGATCTAGATTTGGTTAACATTATTTTAATCATACACCAAGATCTAGAATGACCCAATATTTTGTTATAAATAGGAGGGTTTTTCCTACCATTCTTCACCTTTTGTTTCCTATTAGATCACTCTGGATCTATACACTTGGTCACATTCTTCATCACCATTATTTGTTGTGTGAGCTCCCTTTGAGTTCTATCTTAGTCTGGGTTTTCTACACCAACAGGAAAGAGAAATGCTAGATCTGAAGTGCTGAGGACTTCCAAGAACCCATCCCATTGAGGAGAATTGGATACACCTTCTTGTTTTCCTCCCAGGTGCCCCTTAATACAAAAAATTCTTTCAATATATGGTTCTTGCCTTGTCTATTGGATGCATGGAGCAAAAACTTCTTTTAACTGCTTAATGTCTTTTCATGTATAGATCTGTATGTTTGCAGCAATTATTTTGAACAACTAACTACAGATCTGAAGATATTGGCAGCCTTACTTGATGTTAGGGCTATAAGTTATGCATAGCTAAAGTGGTCCTTTTTCGTACACTTCGACAAAAGATTCATACTAACAACTGGCGATTCCACACAGGTTTTTTATTACGACCACTGTCGTTTTTCATATTCCTGCATAACCAACTGCTTCAGACCCTAGGGTTTCTTTCCAGTTTTTTTTTTTCTATTTTCATGTGGTTTTTCACCTATAAAACCCTAAAACATTAAAATTTCTAACTTCCGCGTGTTTCTGGCCCTATTGCGCAGGTGACAGAGATCAGTCGCAACTGAGACGACAACTTTTCTGCAAATCTGCAGCCAGGACAACCAGAGTTGGAGGTCGCACTTTTCAGCCCATAAACTGCGACCTGGACCTCCAGGTCACACTTTTCTGCCCATTTTCTGCGACCTGCACTGAAAACAGGTCAGAACCTGCGACCTGTCCTTTTTTCAGCTGTTTTTCTGCAATTTTTATGGGTTTTTCTGAAGCTTCTGTCAGGGTTTTCCAGCCTCTGTCTCAGCTTGTTTCGACCTGTTCCTGGTCTTTTTTTCTCATCTAAGTGGGAACCTAGCCCCCTAGGGCTTCAGTACCCTCCACTATTGGTGGAAGAGTTTTAGCTATTTCAGGTGTCTGATTTTTCAGAGTTTCAGCCTTCCCTTTTCCAGATCTGATACCTCCTTTTCAGATCCCTTTTAATCAGCCTCTCCCTTTCAAATCACCTCTTGAAGATTTGTTTGGATATATTTTTAGGGCCTCCCCCTTGCCCCTTCTGCTTTTTTCTGATTTCCTCCTTTTTTCCAGCCACCTTGCCTCTGCCTCTTGGTTGTGATCTGCACCTCTTTTCTGCAGCTTTATCCTTTAGATCCCTGTCCCTCTTGACCCTAGATCTATTGGCCTTTTTTCAGTGTGTTTTGACTATATTTTTTCCCTCTCTTAGATTATTTTTGAGAGACCCGCCTTCTTGGGTTAGATCGATGCCCTAGTAGCTGTTAATTTTCTGTTATTTCAACATTATATACTGCTTTTGCAGCATTATTTTCAGTTACGCAACACACTTTTTTGCTCTCAAAACGAAAAGGGTTTAAAAATTAAAATTAACGCACGCCACACACTCACCCTAAGTGAAGAAGAGCCTGGTTACCACCGCCAAGCAAAGACTTTAAAACATTGTAAAATCAATTGACATTGCACCTTTTCTGCCCTTGTTTCGACATTGTAATCACTTGACTCTGCACCTCCCTACCCTTGTTGGTCATTCTTCTTCCCCTTGTGCCATGTTTGTGTTGTCACCATTGCACCCTCAAGGCGCACATCCCGGAGACTTCTTGGCCTTCACCCTCAGTTTCCATTCGATCGACCTGCTCCGTCCCGCCGTCGTCGAGCCAGTCCCCCTCCGAGTCCGCACTCCGACTCCTCTCCTGATTCATCGGGTTCTCCTTTCACTTCTGGTTCTCCCCCTGTCACCTTCACCATGTCTGGTCCAGAGCCTAATGCTAGCAGTACTCCTAGCCCTAATGCCGGACCTACCACTAGCAGAACCACCACAGGAACTACCTCGGCTACACCCTTGCTCCCTTACATGGCAGGTCTCAGCCTCCCCGCTTTCAATCAGTTGATCAATGACCCTATCCGCCATGACGCTAGTTGGCATGCTATGCCGATAAAGCTCCCTTCCGACATCCCTAAGTTTGAAGGTCTGGCTAGCAAAGATCCCACCAACCACATCCATTCCTTCCACATGTGGTGTTCTTCCAACTCTATTACCAATGACTCCATCTGCCTTCGGTTGTTCCAATGCATGCTTACTGGCAAAGCTTCGAAATGGTATGTTGATCAGACCACCTCTTCCCATACCACCTTTGCGACCATTTCCCAAGAATTTTTATCCTATTTCCAGCTCCCTCTCCGATACGACACTGGTACCGAGCTTTTGACCTCTTTCCGTCAATCCTCTTCAACCTGCCTTTCCACTCATGTCCAGAAATGGCAGAGAAGAAGGAGCCTATGTCGAGCTCCCCCCTTTGAAGATCGTGTTTATATGGACTGGTTCCTCCGCACTCTCCTAGCTCCCATTAGCAAAGATGTCACCTCCCATTTCCCTCAAACCGAAGAAGCCACCCTCCAAATAACCTTGAAATATGACCTGATCTACGCTCAGTCTGGTTATGTTTATACCGTCCTTCCTGACCTCCCCAGGCCCGACGGCGCTGACGCCCCGGGAGTATCTCATTTCGCCGACGGTATCGTTGGAGCCCTCTCTCACCCGCATGCTTAGCCTCCTATGGGCTACGGTCTCCCTCCCGGAGGGGCCAGCACCCCTAGCACCTTTCCCCCTCCCGGTAGCATGTATCCAGGATACGACATGCCTTATCCTTTTTCCCAACCTCCTGCTTACCTCAATGCCGCCCCCCCTACCCATTATCCTTATCTGCCGCCTGGTGCTCCAGCTCCTTCATCATTCACACCCCCACCTCCCTTGCCTCACCAACCCCAGCAACCCCAGCAACAGCATTTACAGCCCCCTCCCGGGCAAGTATTTGCACAGCAGGGTGCGACTAATCCCCCTTCCTCTCAGCGAAGGCGAAGAGGCAATAAAAATCAATCTGCCCCTGGTACTCGTGGACCCAATCCTCAAATTGGTGACTCTAGCACTGCGAACCAGCAACAGGGCCCTCAACCCAAGCGGGACAGGCCTCTTCGCACGAATAAGCCTTGTTCGTGTTGCGGTGTCTATGGTCATTACACCCACGATTGTCCCCTTTTACCACAGATGTGGCAGATGTGGGAGGCTCAAGCCACATTGCAAGGACAACATGCCTCCCCTCACGCTCCCCCTAATGTGGCCACCACTCAATCGGCGGTGTTTACCGATCCTTTCCCTAAGCAAGGCTTCGTGGCTGCCCAACCACCTGATGGACAAACAGCCACTCAACCTTCCTCTTCTGGTTCCTCCGACTACCAGATCTTCATGATGAATTCTGATCCTTTTCCAACCATCGACCTTCATCTTCAAACTCGGTCTCGCCAGTATCCCAAGCCTCCCGCTCAGTCTGCCTCCGAGTCCCCCTCTTCAGGTCCTACAAAGCCTCTTTCGACACCCAATGTTCCCTTACATATCCCTCAACCCAAATTTGAGGTTCATCCAAAGATTCCTAAGGGACCATTACACCTAAATGATGCTTCTGGTCGAGCTGCTTAGTCGTATAGCGTAGTATATGATCTGGCGTAGTCTCCTGCTACCATTTCCACATTGGAGCTTCTCCAATCGTGCCCTTCCCAAAATAAGGCTCTACTATCTGCCATGGGCGCTGTAGATCCTGCTGATGACCTTATGATTATTTTTGATGCCCATCAGTCAGAGCATCCTCCTCTTCCTGCTTCCGTCGCTTTCCAAATCTCAGTCAAAATCCAGAACACTAACGTTTCTCTGTGTATCATTGATGAGGGGGCATCCACCTGTGTGATGTTCGCTTCGGTTTGGAAGCAACTCAGATCTCCTGAGTTGGCCCCTTCTGTTATCACTCAGGTTTTCCTTGAAGTTGTGGAAAAGGAAAGTATACCCGAGGTAACCACAAACCAACCTTCAGATGCAGAATCTAGCCAATCTGAATCCAGAGAGGGCTCTCTCTTTATAATTTATCTTTGTTCTTAGAAAGTTTTAGGCTAGTTATAAGTCCAAGAGTTTTGATTTTGTTTGAATGGTGGAATCCGCCAACTAAGGGCAAGGTTGAAGATTTTCAGTCCATTGGGCTATGGAGTCAAAGGATGGCTTTACTGGATTACTATTCTACACACAAGATGGCTTTGCAGGGCAAGATAGCCAAACAGAGAACAATCCTTAAAATTTAAAGTGGATGGAATGGGTTTGAAGGGATGAAAGGCAGCTAAGAATCTTTCACCATGTTCAAAAGAGAGAAATGAAATGATTACAAACAAAGAGCAGTGAAGAATTCTTTATTATAGTAATCAACAATGTTTAAATTAGCAAAGCAAGAGCATTTAAGAATTCATGCTTATAACCAATTTAGAGGAAAACATTAAGAACAATCACATCTGAAATCAGAGTACAATTAAGTAAATTATGATTCAATCCTTTATGTAAATTATTTAGAGATGGACATAATGATATTATAAACTGATATAAAACTTAAGACAAAGGGTAGAAAGACTTATTGAACTGCAGTCCAACACATGAATCCTGCAAAAAGTCCTGAGCTTCAAATTGTCATCCAGTAAGCCACAAATAAATTTCTCCAAAATTATTTTATTCCAAAAACTTCAATGTCACAGCAAAGTAATAGAATCCACCCCAAAATACTTCCAAGAGTGAAGTATTTATACAAATTCTAATCTAAAATATCTTGAAAAAAATATCAAAATTGGTTCACAAATCTCTCCAACTATTTTACATAAATAGAACTTAATCAAACTAATGCATATATTTGGCACTATTTCTTATGAATAGGTGATTACAAAGAGGAGAATTCGAATTTGATCCAACTCTTAGTTGATGATGAGGCATCCAAGTCACTAACTGATTCCTTTCTTTGTGCAATTCTGCTCCAACAATTCTGCAAATTTGGGGTCCAATGATACCTTTATATTTCTCCATCCGTAATAGATATGTAAAACGTGAAAGAGGTTATTGTAGATAAATATGTTGGTGAGATAAACCTCTTTCACTTTCCTAAAATTCCTCTCCAACTGTGCACAATAGGCTCTGCAAACATATGTGTAAAACAAAGTTTTACGGAGTCTGAAAAATAGCCTCTAAAGATGTGCATGTATCTCTCAGTCTGAAATCAATGTCAAAAAACTGAGATAATTTTTTGTCGATGGGTCTCTTAGGAACCAAAACCTTATTCAGTTTTGTAAGATGTATTTCTGATTGGCCACAATATTCTCTGCAAAATTATGACTTAACAGGAATTTTCTGCAAAAAGTGCTTTCCAACATTGTTTAATATTTCCAAAACCATAATGGCTGTTAGAAAAGTGAGAGAGGTTTTTGTATATGGCCCTCTTAAGAACATAAACCTCCTTCAGTTTTGTAAAATTCATCTTGTATTGATCACAATAGTTTCTGCAAAACTATGACTAAAATATGCAATTTCTGCAAAAATGTTCCTTCTTGTTATGTTTTTTCATCTTTTTACTTTCTTGCTCTTTTGACTGTTTTACTTTCACTTTAGACAAACTTCACTATTGGTGAAAGTATTCTCATCTCTTTTTACCATTTTACTGCCTTTTGTATTTACTTTTACTGTTTACCTTTGACTGCTCTGTAACTTCATTTTAACTTTCACTGACTTTTACCTGATACACTTTAACCACTGATACTCTTTAACTGTTATGCTTTTTAACCTCTGTTTGAATAGATTTGATAACAATCTTGGAGTAAACAAATATTATGACTAGTATTAAGACTGTTTATCCAAGGATGTGATCTTCTGATCACCTCTTCAGGGGACAACCGAGTAGATTTTTCAAGCAATTCCCCAATGGACAAGGGAGTGAGATTTTGATCAGATTCAAAATGGAGCATTGTATTGATAGCTTGAGGAGTAATGGGGAAAAGAACACTCTGATCAGGGGACATCTCTGCTCTTTGAGTTGGATCATGATTGGAGTGACAGTAGTGGATAATTTCTGGGAATATACGGACTGAGGGGATGAGATACCTTGGGAAATTGGATTCCCATAACCCAATGACATCCAATCCTTTCGAATAATCATCTCTGCAGCAACAATAACTTTGAAGGGGATTTTCATCAAACACTAAGTCTTTAATTTGATAGTCTTTATCCACTAAGGGCAAATATTCTAACTCTCTATGGGGGGCATTCAATGGAGTTACATTCAGGGCTGCCGGAGCTTCCATTTTGGTTCTTGTATATTCAAAATGGAAATTTCTGGGTTTTCTTCACAGGCCGGGGCGAGATTTCAGTTTTAATGAGGGAAATTGGCGCAATTGCAGGTTCGGGGGAACAATTCACAGTTTAACAACCAGGGAATGATCTTAGCAATAAGATTTTATCATTGATTCAGTGGAAAAACAAAGAACACAGAGTTTCTTTTGAAGTTTTGGGGCGCAATAGAATAAATACCTGTTTTCGGAGGAAAACTGGGATTTAACAGGTATCAAGTGGTGGCAATAAGATGCTTGAACACTGGTCCGACAGAATTCTGGAGAGAAATTGAATAGAACAGTAATTTTCAGTGAAAATTTGAATTTCGCAGCGGAAGGCGCAGTCGCTTTCAATAATGAAAATGACATAAAAAACACGAAATTCATTTTATTTACAAGTTAAAAGGGATTTTTATTTTTTCGAGGAATGACGTCATGGAAGTACGGGATGACGTGTGGCAGGGGTCGGGCGGTAAGCGGTAATTCCCGCACCGCTTATGGGCAATGGTGGTATTGAGCGCGGAGGGAGCGATTCCACTGATTAATGGACTCGTGGACGGAGGACGGTTTCAAAACCACCGTGCCCCCGCGCGTTAAAGTTCGGGTATTGGATGGCTAGCGGAATGAATGCTAGCTGTAGATCTCATAGCGGGAGATTGGACGGTGGAAGGGATGTGGAGTAAGCGGGGGTTTAATGTGCGGGCCCGACGGGTCTTTGAAACGATTATCGTTTAATTAATCATCCCGGGAGGCTTTTGATAGGCGGATGGATTGGTTATTAATTAATCCATGTGATTAATTAATCTCGATGATTTATGAAGGGTCGGGGGTGAAAAATGTGCGCGGCATGGTTATTTCCAAAGTTTGGTTTTAATTAAACTTTGGGTTTGTTTTTTGTTTTAAACATATATACCATATGTTCAAAAGTTTTTTCATATTTTTATTATATGATAAATCAATCAATGTAATTCATTTATCATAGGGGCGGAGTTAATTATATAATGATATATTTTAACCAAAGGGCACATAATGTGGGTTTTTTATAAATAATTGGAAAATAAATACTTTGGTTAAAACTTTATAATAAGATGGGTTTTTGGGATATTTATGTAGAAGGAGTTATATATATAGGGAAAGGTGATTTTCATAGGGAGTTAATAATTAAAGTTAAATGTTAATATGACAAAGGGACATGGAAAACTCAAAATACTTTACACAACTAGGAAAGTGAAGATTTCTGAAGCAACTTGCATTATATCAACTTCAACACTTAGACTTAGAATAGCAAGTAATTTTGAGGGTTTATTGTGGAATTTTGCATGGTTTTCCTAAGTAAAATAGGATTTTACTTAGGAAAAGGTTAAAAGTGAATGATTATAATGACAAATAATCTTAAGTACTTAGGTCTTTTTGATCATTAGGCCGAGGGTCCGGTCCCTCCAAAAGTCAAGGAAATGCC
This sequence comes from Pinus albicaulis, assembly GCA_034641835.2. Classification (NCBI taxonomy): domain Eukaryota; kingdom Viridiplantae; phylum Streptophyta; class Pinopsida; order Pinales; family Pinaceae; genus Pinus; species Pinus albicaulis. Next base: position 393,029,069 of record CM076573.1, read on the forward strand.
TTGAGCCCCTTTAATCTCCAAATACCTTAGCACTTTTAGGGAAATTAGTAAAAATCTTAGGGAAAAAGTGATGTGGGAAGTTAATGATTTTGACTTTGCTTCCTTTGAATTTTCCAGTGCATTTCTTGCTTCAGTACTTGTGATGAAAGTTAAAGATCAAACACATTTAGCACCATCATTCATCATATGAAACTTTGCAACACCATCTACCTACCCTATCTACTTTACACTACCATTTTCTCTTCTTTATTAGGGTGCACTTAGACTGGAAAACCCTTATCAATCTTCTTTTCTTTTACAAGGAAAATCTATCTAATTCTACCCTTATTACATCCAAGGGCTCAGATTAAACTGTTGAGCACCTTTTATTAACTCTACCTATCTACTTATCTGCCAAGATTAAACTGTTTGGTCAGATGTTTATTCTCTATTCTACTACATGAAATTGAAACATGAATGAGTCAAGTTTAAACAGTTTGACTCTTCATAAATTGTGGCAAAAGTTTGACAAGCTGCACACAATTGCTTTATTACAAAAATAAAATAGTAGTGGCATTTGGATTTGCACACTTTCCTTGGTCTATTTTTTGCTTGGGGTTCATTTCTTTCATTTTCTTGACCAATTTATTTTTCTTACCCTTTGATTTTTATTTTAGGGTATACCCTCTTTACATTTTTTAAATTTTTTGATTTTTTGGTTTTTCAAGAATATGGAACACCTTTGCTCAAGAAAAAGGTTTGAACATATTCCATAGTTCAATCAAGACAATCATGAAAAATGACACCTATTGGTATAGGAGTCTAACACTAGCTCCACTTGGGGATGGCTTTTCCTTGTGAAAAGTCAAGAACAACAGGTCAGTTGCCTCAAAATGTCTTCAAACTAAACCATGTAATCTCCTTCTTCTGGTAGCTTTATTGTATATATGATAGTAAAACTTCTCAAGCTTAGGGCCTTCACTTCGGGCTTCAACTCCAGTAAGTTACTATCCACTCAAAACTTAAAACTTTGTTTCCCAGTTAGGAGTTTTCTGCCTTGTTCCAATTCCAAACATGAATTTGTTGTGGTTGAAAATCTTGAATTGAATATAGTCCTTTTTCTGCAACCTGAAATCTGATCTAAAACTAAAACAACACACAAAAATTTTCAAACCAACTTAATGAAAAACTAGCTGAAAATTGAAAAACTAAAAAAAATGCTTGAAATTCTGAGCCTATTAGCACTCATTTACCTACTCTAATCTACTAAAAATCTTATTGAATCAGGTAATACAAAAATGCCAATGAAGCCAATCAAGTAGCTGTAAAAATAAATGGATAACTTGATTGCTTGTGATCAACATTGGAAGTATGTTATGATCATGTGCCTTTATAATAAATGATATGATGTGTAAAGGCCAATTTTGATGTATTTGATCCTTATAGAGAAATTTTTTTTGCAAATTTGGGCTCAAAAGATTCTCCATATAATCTAATATAGGATCAATAAAAGCATGATGTATGTTATTTACTTCTAGGCCTTCAATGACTAATTGTTCAATTGAATTATGAATATTAGACCATGAACTTATTTCTTCAGTCTTGTGTTTGAAATAATAATCATCTTCAATATGCAAGTCAAAAGATAGTACAATTTCCTCTTGCTTTGGAGAAGGAAGATTTTCAAAGAATTCTTTAGGATTTCGGAAATTGTATGATTGAATTTGAGAATGCAAAAGTTTGATTTCATTTTCATAATTTTCAGAAATTATATCAAGAAGCCATTTTTTAACTCGAGGAGAACATTTTCTTGATTTAAAAAGAAGAAAGAAATCTCTTAGAAAATCCTCATCAAACTGAATTTTTGATAACTCATCCCTGAATTCATTTAAAATTTCATCAAATGAAAGATTTTCCACAAACCCTGTCATCCAGTATCACTATTAATGCTTTGGAATATGGATTATTTGGTTGTGGAATTGCTCTGAAACTTGAAGCTCTGGATCTCTGATCAACAGTGTCTTGATTGGAAAATGATATCAAAAGAGTTAGAAGAATGATGCTCAAATGTGCATGGCGATTTTATATTTACAATTTTCAAAAGAGATAAATTAAAAACTACTCTAAGATATTCTCTAAAATACAATATACATTGGAAAAATCTATCAATTTAGAAAGAACATAATGTCTTGGATAACAATCCAAGTTGAAAGCCTGATCTTTCCATATTGTTCTTCCAGGTTCGTTCCTCCAGTGGAGTCTTGATTGTGAAATGGATTTGGAGTCGCCAGGTGGATGATTTTAACCTTTGTGTGTCTGATCAGTGTCCACCATCATAGATCATATCTAAACCTGTAAAACAATTCCGAAGAAAAAGTTAGTTCTTCAGGAAACCAAATTTTGAATATTTTATGATTATTTTATTTTTTTATGAATTTTCAAAACAACTTCTATGGTTTCTTTAAGAAATTTAAGATTTTTAATTAAAATTTTCTCAAAGATTTATTGAACTAGAGAGTCTGATTGAATGTTTGAAACTAAATTTCAGTTATTAAGCTAAACCAGAGATAGACTGAAGCAGCATTTATTTACTATGCAATTGCAGAGCAAAAGCATTTCAAAGGCTACCTGGCTGATCTTCAGACTCTGTCCATAGCTTATAAGCAAACAATAGTAACAATAAAATGATTCAGATCCCCAGTATGGTTGCCACAATGTTATCACTCAGGTTTTCCTTGAAGTTGTGGAAAAGGAAAGTATACCCGAGGTAACCACAAACCAACCTTTAGATGCAGAATCTAGCCAATCTGCATCCAGAGAGGGCTCTCTCTTTATAATTTATCTTTGTTCTTAGAAAGTTTTAGGCTAGTTATAAGTCCAAGAGTTTTGATTTTGTTTGAATGGTGGAATCCGTCAACTAAGGGCAAGGTTGAAGATTTTCAGTCCATTGGGCTATGGAGTCAAAGGATGGCTTTACTGGATTTCTATTCTACACACAAGATGGCTTTGCCGGGCAAGATAGCCAGACAGAGAACAATCCTTAAAATTTAAAGTGGATGGGATGATTTTGAAGGGATGAAAGGCAGCTAAGAATCTTTCACCATGTTCAAAAGAAAGAAATGAAATGACTACAAACAAAGAGCAATGAAGAATTATTTTTTATAGTAATCAAGAATGTTTAAATTAGCAAAGCAAGAGCATTTAAGAATTCGTGCTTATAACCAATTTAGAGGAAAAAATTAAGAATAATCACATCTGAAATCAGAGTACAATTAAGTAAATTCTGATTCAATCCTTTATGTAAATTATTCAGAAATGGACATAATGATATTATAAACAGATATAAAACTTAAAACATAGGATAGAAAGACTTATTGAACTGCAGTCCGACACATGAATCCTGCAAAAAGTCCTGAGCTTCAAATTGTCATCCGGTAAGCCACAAATAAATTTCTCCAAAACACTTTTTATTCCAAAAACATCAATGTCATAACAAGTAATGGTCTTTGAAATCTTCAAAGGTGAAGTATTGCAGTTCTTAATCTAAAATATCTTTAACAAAATATCTAAAATTGGTTCTAAATCTCTCCAACTATTTTACATAAATAGCTTAATCAATTAATGTTATATGTTACTATTTTCCATTTATATGGATAAATTAATATTAAAGAAAAGGAAAGTAATTGATCAACTAGTGTGTAACAATCAAAGTCATCGTGATTGCTGTTTGTGATGCAATAAGCAATTCTGCAAATTTGGGGTCCAATGATACCTTTATATTTCTCAATCCGTAATAGATATGTAAAAATTGAAAGAGGTTATTGTAGATAAATAGGTTGGTGAGATAAACCTCTTTCAATTTCCTAAAATCCTCTCCAGATGTGCACAATAGGCTCTGCAAAAAGATGTGTAAAACAGAGTTTTACAGAGTCTGAAAAATAACCTCTAAATATGTGCATGTATCTCTCAGTCTGAAATCAATGTCCAAAAAATGAGATAGGTTTTTGTAAATGGGTCTCTTAGAAACAAAAACCTCCTTCAGTTTTGTAAGATGTATTTCGGATTGGCCACAATATTCTCTGCAAAATGATGACTTAACTGGTATTTTCTGCAAAAAGTGCTTTCCATCATTGTTTAATATTTCCAAAACCATAATAGCTGTTAGAAAAGTGAGAGGTTTTTGTAGATAATCCTCTTAAGAACATAAACCTCCTTCAGTTTTGTAAAATTCATCTTGGATTGATCACAATAGTTTCTGCAAAACTATGACTAAAATATGCAATTTCTGCAAAAATGTTCCTTCTTTGTTATGTTTTTTCATCTTTTTACTTTCTTGCTCTTTTGACTGTTTTACTTTCACTTTAGACAAACCTCACTATTGGTGAAAGTATTCTCATCTCTTTTTACCATTTTACTGCCTTCTGTATTTACTTTTACTGTTTACCTTTGACTACTCTGTAACTTCATTTTAACTTTCACTGACTTTTACCTGATACACTTTAACCACTGATACTCTTTAGCTGTTATGCTTTCTAACCTCTGTTTGAATAGATTCGATAACAATATTGGAGTAAACAAATATTATGACTAGTATTAAGACTGTTTATCCAAGTATGTGATCTTCTGATCACCTCTTCAGAGGACAACCGAGTATATTTTTCAAGCAATTCCCCAATGGACAAGGGAGTGAGGTTTTGACCAGGTTCAAAATGTAGCATTGCATTGATAGCTTGGGGAGTAATGGGGAAAAGAACACTCTGGTCAGGGGATATTACAGCTCTTTGAGTGGGATCATAGTTAGAATGGCAATAGTGGATAATTTCTGGGAAAATAATGACTGAGGGGATGAGATATCTCGGGAAATTGGATTCCCATAATCCAATGACATCCAATCCCTTCGAATAATCGTCTCTGCAGCGACAATAACTCAGAAGGGGGCTTTCATCAAAATGCAAGTCTTTAATCTGAAAATCTTTATCTACTAAGGGAAAATATTCTAACTCTCTATGGGGGGCATTCAATGGGGTTACACTCAGGGCTGCCGGGGCTTCCAATTTGGTTCTTGTGGATTCAAAACGGAAGTTTCTGGGTTTTCTTCACAGGCCGGCCGTGATTTCAGTTTTAATGAGGGAAATTGGCACAATTGCAGGTTCAGGGGAACAATTCACAGTTTTAAACCTCGGGGAATGATCTTAGCGATAAGATTTAATCACTAATCCAATGGAAAAACGAGGAAAACAGAGTTTCTTTTGAAGTTCGGAGCGCAATAGAATAAATACCTGTTCTTGGAGGCAAACTGGGTTTTAACAGGTATCAGGCGGTGGCAAGAGGATGCTTAGTTATGAGTCTATAGAATTAAGGCGAAATTGAATGAGTGATAATTTAAGTGAAATTTGAATTTACGCGATGGAAGCGATGCACTCGTATAAATGACATAAAAAACACGAAATTCATTTTATTTACAAGTTAAAAGGGATTTTTTTTTTTTCGAGGAATGACGTCATTTGAAGTACGGGATGACATGTGGCAGGGGTCAGGCGATAAGCGGTAATTCCCGCACCGCTTATGGGCAATGTTGGTATTGAGCAGGGTGATTCCAGCGATTAATGGACACAATAAGACGGACGGTTTCAGCTCTGCCGTGCCCACGCATTGAGATTGGTGTGGATGCTAGAATGAATACTGTCATAGATCTCATCGTAAAATCAGACGATGGAAGGGGCGATAAGTGGCGAGGAGGTTTAGTATCTTTGTTGTATGAATTCTTTTGAAGCGATGAACGTTTAATTAATCATCACAGAAACTTTGATAAGGCGGATGGATTGGTTATCAATTAATCCGGGTGATTATTTAACTCGATGATTTATGAAAGTCGGTGAAAAATTATGCGTGGTGTTTCCAAAGTTTAGTTTTAATTAAACTTTGGTTTATTTTTGTTTTAAACATACAAAATATATGTTTAAAGGATTTTTCGATATATTTTTTATATGATAAATCAATCAATGTAATTCATTTATCATAGGGGCGGAGTTAATTATATAATGATATATTTTAACCAAAGGGCACATAATGTGGGTTTTTTATGAATAATCGGAAAATAAATACTTTGGTTAAAACTTTATAATAAGATGGGTTTTTGGGATATTTATGTAGAAGGAGTTATATATATAGGGAAAGGTGATTTTCATAGGGAGTTATTAATTAAAGTTAAATGTTAATATGACAAAGGGACATGGAAAACTCAAAATACTTTACACAACTAGGAAAGTGAAGATTTCTGAAGCAACTTGCATTATATCAACTTCAACACTTAGACTTAGAATAGCAAGTAATTTTGAGGGTTTATTGTGGAATTTTGCATGGTTTTCCTAAGTAAAATAGGATTTTACTTAGGAAAAGGTTAAAAGTGAATGATTATAATGACAAATAATCTTAAGTACTTAGGTCTTTTTGATCATTAGGCCGAGGGTCCGGTCCCTCCAAAAGTCAAGGAAATGCCTTGAGCCCCTTTAATCTCCAAATACCTTAGCACTTTTAGGGAAATCAGTAAAAATCTTAGGGAAAAAGTGATGTGGGAAGTTAATGATTTTGACTTTGCTTTCTTTGAATTTTCCAGTGCATTTCTTGCTTCAGTACATGTGATGAAAGTAAAAGATTAAACACATTGAATACCATCATTCATCACATGAAACTTTGCAACACCATCTACCTACCCTATCTACTTTACACTACCATTTTCTCTTCTTTATTAGGGTGCATTTAGACTTGCAAACCCTTATCAATCTTCTTTTCTTTTACAAGGCAAATCTATCTAATTCTACCCTTATTACATCCAAGGGCTCAGATTAAACTGTTGAGCACCTTTTATTAACTCTACCTATCTACTTATCTGCCAAGATTAAACTGTTTGGTCAGATATTTATTCTCTATTCTATACATGAAATTGAAAAATGAATGAGTCAAGTTTAAACAGTTTAACTCATCATAAATTGTGGCAAAAGTTTGACAAGCTGCACACAATTTTGTTTATTACAAAAATAAAATAGTAGTGGCATTTAGATTTGCACACTTTCATTGGTCTATTTTTTGTTTGGGGTTCATTTTTTTCACTTTTTTGACCATTTTATTTTTCTTACCCTTTGATTTTTCTTTTAGGGTATACCCTCTTTACATTTTTTAAATTTTTTGATTTTTTAGTTTTTCAAGAATATGGAACACCTTTACTCAAGAAAAAGGTTTGAACATATTCCATAGTTCAATCAAGACAATCATGAAAAATGACACCTATTCGTATAGGAGTCTAACACCTTCCACGATCACCCTTCGAGCGTGGGATGGCCACGCCTCCCAGCCCATTGGCCTCTTCCGTAATTGTCCTATCACTCTTGCGGGCAAGACTGTTTGCGTTGACGTCGAAGTCATCGACGCCCCTCTTGATTATAACATTCTCTTGGGGCGAAGTTACACCTATGCCATGTCTGCTGTCCCCTCCGCAGTTTTTCGCAAGATGTCTTTCCCTCACAATGGAAAGATAGTCACCATTGACCAGTTGACGTATCATGAGCCCAAATCTCAGACCTCCCCTGAGACGACCATCTCTTCTGTCGCCAATAAGAAAACCGTCGATTCTTTGACCAGTGTCTCTCCCAGCGTCTACAAAGACTCCTCTTTGCTTGGAACCTTCCCTGGTCTTCCTCCCCCTCCTATCTCTGATCCCAGCATATCAAATTTTTGCATGATGCAATCGTCACGGGCGGCCCTTAAACGGCCCGCTACGGCTAGTCAGCAACCTGAACCTCAACCTCGCCCACTGCAACCCGCCCCTAGCCATTCATCTTTACCAGCTGGACCCCCTCCTCCTGGCCCCTCTCCTACAGCTGGTATCCCTGAACCCCTATATCCTCCTGGATCCGTCCCTCTAGGCCTCAATCACCTCGGAGCCGTCCCTCCTGGTCATTACCCTGCTTGTCAAATACCTTTCCTCGCTCCCCCTCCCAGAGTTTATTCGGTCCCCGTCATGGCCACCCTCTCTCTCCCTAACTTGACCCTGGCTATACCTGTCTGGTACCTTGACCCTCCAGCCGCTACCCCGCCTGGTCACCCCAAGCCTTATCTTGCTTTGACCGTGGTCTAACCGGTCCCCCTTGCTTTATCTGTTGAGTCTGGCCCCACAGCACCACCACAGGACCCTTCTCTTGTCGTGCCAGCTCCCGGCAAGAAAGGAAAAGCTCGTAAGGGGGCACCCAAAGACAAGACCACCTCGACTGACCCAGCTCCCTCCCCACCTCCAAAACCTTGCGCCTTGTGTGATGTCATCGGTCATGCCACCCATGCTTATCCTGAGTTGCCCTGTATTCGACCCATGGTTAAAGTCACGTTCCCTGAGGATGCAGCCCCTGCCGCCCCTGTCCCATCCTCCTCCAAGAACCCTAAGACTATTCGCAGCAAAAAACCCTATGCCCTGTGCGGTGTCCATGGCCATTACTCCCACCACTGTCCTCACCTGACACATTACCGCGCCTCATTAGAGGTCATTCGAGAATATGAGGTTGAACAAAATTAATCTGCTTCTCCCATCCTTGCGTAGTATGCTTCAGGACAGATCGAGGATCCCCCTGCTACCATCGACATTCCTCCCCCTGATGTTCAGATGTCGGAGTCCACTACTCCCATCCTCTACCTCTCATCTTCCGAGAGACTTGTCGAGGACATTTCCCTTGACTCCTCTCCTGTTCTTTCACTTGATCCCCTTCCAGCCATCACCCCGGGCCCACCATCGTTCGACCATCTGTTTGACGATCCATATATGAGCCTCTCTTCCCATGACCTCCTTTTTCCCACCTGTCTCCATGTTGACCTCCGCAGCCCGAGTTTCCCCCATCCCTCTTTGAGCCCTCATATACCACCCTCTATTTCGTATATGCGTCATAGCCATCTTGCCCATCACCTTCCTTCCCACAAGTGCCGCTTGATGACTACCATTCACTCACACTGCCGTCATTTTTTCTCCTCCTCCCATTTGTTGTCTTGTAACACTATTCCACAGGACCTCCCGTCCACACCCTATGTCGGTTATGCCGATGGTGCAAGTCGTTACTCCCTGAATCTAGCCTCGGCAGGTTGGGCCATTTTTACCCCTTTACATGACCTTGTGCTCTCGAATGGGGTCTACATTGGTACTGCCACCAATAACCAAGCCGAGTACGATGCAGTACGTGGTCTCCTAGATGATGCCCTCTCTCATCACATCCTCCACCTGCATGTTCGTTTAGATTCTCTACTTCTTGTCATGCAACTAAATGGTGTTTATCATGTGCATAATCCTATCTTCTTTAGATGATATTTACGAGTGAAACTCCTGATATGTGCATTTGAAACCATAACTTTCAACCATGTACCTCGAGAACAAAATCATTACGTAGATAGCATTGCAAATCATGTTCTAGATTGGCATTTATCACACGCATTCCATACAAGATAATAACATTCAAAAACTCAACAATAATCACAAAGATGCATATCCATAATATGTGTCGCAAAACATGTTTTAGAGTCCATCTACTCTGATACAATTCACATGCCCATAGCATGTTACACAAAACTCAAAACTGGGGGCACCACCTGCCCCTACATACATACTAGGGGGCACCACCTGCCCCACACCTAATCACTATCTAGCGGATCCTGAGCCAACGGCTCTGCCCCTGCAGCTCGTAGATCACGTATCCCCTGGCCGGCCATCGCCATGCGCCACATGACACCTCGCCATTCCGAGGGTAGACCAATACACATCTCGACGTACTAGTCGTCTAAGTCTTGCCACCCGCGCTCTAAAAAACCGGTCAGCAACCTCTCGCATCTACGACGGATGTCCTCCAGGAGGGTGGCTGCATCCTCACTATGCGCTGCTCTTGATCCACTCGGGCCTGCAGCTCCCGATGCTGCCGGTCGTCCCATATATCCGGCCGGTTTTACCGGAGCTATATCTGCATACCAAAAGTACATGAATCAGTACCACATATACTATTCAATAAACTTTAACATGCCCATACAAGAATAGTACTCTGTCACTTACCATCGGGCCCCCATACTCGACTAGGCGGAAGTGGCAGGTCCGGATCTCCACAATAACTCATCCCACTATAGGGATAGTCGTTAGTGTATAACGGCATCTGATCCCAATGGGCAAAGAACTCAGGTCGAAACATGCGTCCGACCACCCCTCCTCCTCCTCTACACAGTAGCCACCCTCACCGGCGCATCCTGGGCTCTCTCGGGCCCCCATCTGGGAGCTGTATACGAGGCCGTAAGGTCAGGATCTTCTCAAAGAAGAAGGTGCACAATAAAGTCCAATACGAGTAATCGTGGTTCACTTGTCGCTTGCAGAGTGACAACTGTCGTTTTAGCGACACCAGCATCATTTGGGCCAACCCATAGTAGGTCCCACTCAACACACTCTCCACAATCATCATCTGCCCCCCAGTGATGTGATGGAGCGCCTGGTTGCCCAGGATACGAAGCACTGCTGCAGCCACTGCACGGGTCTCTAATCTCTCTAAATCCCCGATCGGTATCCGAGTCCCCTTAACTTGGAGGCCCGGTCGACAATGTCGCTCCACTAACTCCATGATATGCCGTCCCCACGGTAATACTGGCTGCGTGTTTCCCACCATCCCTAGTGGCGGGAGACCCGTCAAGAAATACACATCCTAGACTGTCAGTTCGATCTTGTGCCCCTACACTACAAAGACCTCATGCTCTGGATCCCAGTAACTGATAATTCGGGCCAACAAAGGCTCTCCCACTCTCATCAAAGGGTTCTCCAAAAAATTTAGAACCCCAAACCTGGCCAACACACGACGGACACCCTGATCTGCCTGGATCTCTGCTCGTAATGTCCCTAGGTCTCTTTCTCTCTAGTTAACCCGTATATCTGCCATATCTTCACAAAAACATCATCTTTGTCAGCATACAGATAGGGAATACCATAACCAAACACAAAAACCAACTCTCAGCCATAAAACAGCACAAAAACCCCCTCATCTTCCAGGGTGCACTTTTCTGCCCAATTTTGGGACAGGTCGCAGTTTTTGCCCTGAAACCTGCTTCCCAGGTTGCACTTTTTGGCCCAAAAAGTGCGACCCAGCCGTAGAGATGAAGGAGGGTCTGTTACTGAGATTTTGGGCCCTAAACGGAACTTTTAATCCATCAAAATGAAAGAGTAAGGTTAGGCCTCTTACCTGCAACTGACAGATCTCGATTCCAATGGTCGGTTTGTCCGCTACACTCGCCGCAAGATTTAGGGCTTTCTCTCCTCTCTACATTCACCACAGCAACACTAGCAAATGAGTGCATTTGGAGGGAAAACTGCCTTATTAAAAGAGAACCCTTGTTTCTTCTTTCGCCTGCTGCGACCCTACCGTAGCTCTGTTTAACAAACCGTCTGCACCGTTGGAAAGCTCTCACTGAGCCCTCAAATGGGTATCTATTAATTTTTTGTGATTTGATACTTCCACAGGACCCATTTTGTCCACAAAGGATCGCTTCACCTCTCCTCAAAATCGAATTTCCTCACTTACAACACTTGTACTTGGGGCATCACTCTGCCCCCATACTTGTCCATGTTCGTGTCGATTTTCGTCATGAGATACCATCTTATACTCATATTTTTATGGTCCCCCATGGGGCCTTTACGATGTGGCAGCACCATCGAGTCACCCTTGTTTAGAGCATTCAAGTTGAGTCATCATCGCATTCATGGAGTCTATCCTGAGTCCCATTGTACCCCGCTATAGTCCTCCATCCTTCCTTGCTTTGTCTCTCTCTTATGTCACACATTATGGCCTTTAGTCCCACTGTCCCCTATCCCTTATGATATTATGTCAGTCGCTGCCATGTCATTCAGGCCCTTTCTGCTCTAGCAAGGGAAGTCGTCCATTCGCTACTCAGTCCCCTCCATTCCATCATCATCATTGGTATTAGTCTGTCCATTGCTCTACTATTTTCTCTCGTGCCTTAGTTGAGGATCTCTCACTTCTCACCCATGGCTTTAATCTCCTTCAAGCCGACACCGCCTCCTTCATCCTTTAAGATTTTTGCAGAGCAAAGCAGTACCTTGGTCTTGACACCCATTCAGTTTCCACTCTGAAATTGGTGTGTGCTCAGATCGTGCAAAGGGATCTCTCATTTCCCTTTGACTTGATTGTTTCTCCACTCCAGCTCCTTTTAGCATGATCGAGATCCGTATACTTGATGGTTCAGTGATGCAGCAGCAGCCTTTGGTGATCCCCAGGTGTGTGTGAAATGTCTCAACCCTCATGAGGGGGTGGCCCTACAGGTAGCCCCCCACATGCCCGGATGACCTCTCCAGTGCAGCCTTCGATGCAGCTCCATATATTTAATGATGTCGGCCTTAACCGCTTGCAGCGCCTCTTTGATTTGCATGTATCAGTCAGATGTTGTGAGCCCTCCCTCGCGTATAGGGGGCATGTGGGTTGTATTTGTATCTCATGTACTCAGATACTATTGTATAAGTCCTGGCTGTTATCCCAAGCACAACATGTATGTGGGATCCTTCATTGTATTTTTCTCTATTAATAGTGTAGCCGCTAATTATGTTAGTGTGAATTTTGTCGAAGCCGTACTAAAAGAACCACTTTAGCTTACGCATAACTAATAGCCCTAACAACAATACGCTGTGAAACATTCGTAT